>ML787487.1:202007-224177 GCA_009831015.1 Picea engelmannii
ATATTTTCTTGGTTTACAAGTAAATCAGAGTTCCGCAGGAATATTTATCTCTCAAGAAAAATATTTGAAAGAGATGTTGAAGAAATTTCAAATGGAGGATTCCTCTCCTGTTAGCACACCTATGGTGGTTGGTTGCAAGCTCAATAAAGATGATATTTCACCGGATGTTGATCAAAGGAAATATCTCTCTATGATAGGCAGTCTTCTATACATCACAACATCCCGTCCTGATATAATGCAAGCTGTTGGAATGGTAGGTCGTTATCAGTCTGCTCCTAAACAAAGTCATTTGGTAGATGTCACAAGGATATTCAAATACTTGAAGGGAACAATGACTTATGGTCCGTGGTATCCAAGAAATCAAAATTTTTAGTTAACTACTTATTCAAATGAAGATTGGGCAAACTGTGTTGATGAGAGAAAAAGCACCAGTGGAGGAGCATTCTTCTTGGGTGACTCATTAGTAGCATGGATTAGCAAAAAGAAAGGATATATTTCCTTATCAACTACAGAAGCAAAGTACATTGTTGTTGCTACCTGCTGCACTTAGATTTTATGGATGATACAAACTCTTGTAGATTTGAAGGTAACTTACACTAATCCCATTCCACTTCACTATGATAACACCAGTGCCATCAGTCTCTCTAAGAATCCTGTACTTCATTCAAAATCTAAGCACATACCAATAAAATACCATTTTCTCAGAGAACAAGTTACAAACATAATTGTTCAGATGAATTATATCCCTTCCACATAATAGATAGCTGATATCTTTACTAAACCGTTAGCAGCGACCCCTTTTGGATATCTTTGTCAAAAGTTGGGGGTTATAACTTCTTTCGTCTAATCTGTTCACCTGGTAGGGGGAGTACTTATTGAATATTTGTTGTATTTCTAAGCTTCTCATAGTTGACAGGGGGAGTATGTACTGCAACAGATCAGGGAGAGCGTGTTTCTTATTTGACATTGATGTCAAAGGGGGATAAAGTGTGGTAATTTCAAGGATGCTACAGTAGTATAGTTGGATGTTATTCAAGGGGTTGCCATCAATGCCAAAGGGGGAGATTGTTGGCATATTTATTACGGGAAGACAGAAGGAAGAGTATTTGTTTGTCATTGATGGAAAGCTCAGCCCAACGATGATGAACAAGAGAAAGTGGTAAGACCAACAATGCAATGAGGATCGCATGGCAAGATCATAACCATAAACTCCAAGAGTCAAGGAAGCAACTCACGACAGAAAATCTCGAAATGTGATAGATCAGAGCATGTCAAAGCCTCCATTTCGGAGTTTCACAAATCAGGAAATTGGAGTTTCGGATACTGGGAGTTGGAGGAGTCAAGAGTCGAGACTCTTCATCACAGGAGTCTCGAAGTCCTGAAATGTGAAACACCAAAATCTCGAAACAGGCACATCAACAAAGAGTTTCGCAGACCGGGAAATAACACCATTTCGGAGTTCCGGATACCTGGAGTTGGGCGAGTCAAGAGTCGAGACTCTTCATCACAGGAGTCTCGAAGTCGTGAAATGTGTAACGCTGAAATCCCGAAACATGCACATCAACAAAGAGTTTTGCAGACCGGGAAAGAACTCCATTTCGGAGTTCCGGATACCGGGAGTTGGAGTGTCGAAACACTTCACCACAGGAATGCCGAAATGCCGAAATTCTGAAATGCGAAAAACACATTTTGGTGTAGGTTTCGGTTACTGGGAGTTGGAGTGTCGAAACACTTCACTACAGAAATCACGAAATGTCGAAATGCAAAATTGCAACATGGAGTTTCAGGAATTCGCGACATGCGAAATCGCGAAATGCCAAAAGGGACTATTGTGAGTCTCGAAGAATCGAAGGAAAAAACGCCGAAATCCCGTCAGTCGTTCGATTAGGAAAAGAAGGGATCAAATTATGAAGTTTTGTGGACCGTTAATCTGGATCCATTTCAGGGATCACAACTTGGAGAGTCGAGATGCTTCACAATAGGAATTCGCGACATGTGAAATCGTGAATTGCTGAAATATGAAATGCGAAAGACATTTTGTTTCTTGTAATCCAACGGTGTAGGTGAATTCAAATATGATTGGAGGGTTACTGTTTCACCTCACAGTTAATTGATCAGTTACGATTCAATTAGAAAAACTAATTCATGATTCTTGATCGGTTGGTGATTTAGTTGCTAAGGTGTGTGTGAATAAAAGAAGATATGAGACGACTGTAAAAATTTGGTTGTTCTGACTGAAAAATGAGTTGAACTGTAGAAAGGTAAAACTATAGTATGCACAGTGTGAAGAAAGCTCAGAGATAAGGAATATAAGCTGAACAGAAGAGAAAAGGTGAAGAGAGAAGAATGTGCACATATCAAAAAGCATGAGAAGGACAGAGAAAGAACAAATAGAAAGAACAGATAGAAAGAGACAACAAGTCAAGCCAAGTATGAACAGAGCAGAAGAATAGTGTAGTAGAGAAGAATTGCAGAACAATGAAGAAGTGGTAAGAATCGATTTATCTGTGTTGTTGGTTATTCAATCATTTATTTGTAATTAGGGTGGTAGGGAGGTGCTAGGGAGGACTGTTTTCCTCAGAGGTTCAAGTGGGTGCTTGAACACAGGGAGTTGTAGCTTCCATTTGGTTGCAGCCAGAGAAACCAGGGTGGCAGGGTGGTGCAAGGGAGAACAATTGTTCTCTGTTATACAGGTTGGTGCCTATGTGACTGGAAGTTGGTGCTTCCATCCAGTTGGTGCTGGAACACTTAGGGAGTTGTTGCTTCCTTCTAGTGGGTGCTAGACAAACCATAGAGTTGGTGCTCTCAAATAAGTTGGAGCTTGTAAAACAGAGGTAGTAGCCTCACATTGAGTTGGTGCTCAATTATAGATGATGTACAAAACTTAAAAGACTGCCTGTCATTTCGAAGAAGAAGAGGTTTTCTCCCTTTATGGGTTTCCTCGTGAAAATATGTCTCTGTGTATATCTTATGTGTGAGTGATGCTCATTATTTATGTTGTCCATATGTAGTATAATATTGATGGTCACTTAGAGAAAGATAAAAAATGGTTTAGTTGAATTAAGATTGTTTAAGCATAGAGACAACTGATTCACCTCCCCCTCTCAGTTATCTTAGTAATTTCAATAAGGAGGTTATCACATGATAGAGCTATGAGACATTTTAAAAAATGCATACCAGCTAGAGAAAATGCATGTGCATCCCTTTCTAATGCTTAGTCAAAGTTGAAGAGGAATGAAGGCTTGTTGAGGCAGGTGGGAAATTTAAAGAGACATAACCTGTCATTGAGAAAAGAAAACAGGGATTTAATATTAGAATTGAACTTGGATGAAGAAGCTAAGGACAAGTTAAATCTCCTTGCAGAAGTTGCAAAAATATGAGTGAGGAAGCCTTATTTTTGTCTTTTTTGGGTATGGAACTATGCCAAAGTTTTGTTCACATCATTAAAGCGGTGAAAAACATACATTTGATGCAGATGAAGGGTTGTTTCACCAAGGTGAATATTTGATGTGCACAATCTGTTGTCTTAACTGAGAAAGGCTTCTGAGATGAAGGCTTCCGAGTCAGAGGTCGATTCTGATTCTGAGTCATAGGCCGATTATGATTCCATGTCCAATCTTGAAGGAGGGAATAGGATTATAAATGTTGAACCCAGTGCCATTGTTGCTACCACCAAATTCCGGACGAGTGAACCAGAAGAACCAGAGGAAGGGGAATGCCTCTTTCACTCATAGATGTGGTTCAAGGGGGCTCCGATTCATTTCATTATCAACGACGGTAGACATAAGAACTTGATTTTAGAAGAGGTCGTCAAGCGACTTGACCAACCAATGACACTGCACCTGCAGTCATATACCATCGGTTGGCTACGCCAAGGAAGAGATCTTTGTGTCAGCCAATAACGTCGTCTTCCCTACGACATCAAGACTTTCAAAGATGAGGTACTATGTGATATTTCTCCCCTTGAAGTTTGTGATGTTATTTTAGGACAACCATATTTGTGGAAGTGTCATGTTGTGTATGAGTCTAGACCCCATAGTGTTATTATTACTTTGGGTAGACAATTTTACAGGATCCCAGAGGTAGCGCCTCTTACTGCTATTTCTTTAATCTCTGCTAAGCAATGTAGTAAGGTCATTTCACATACTAGGAAGTTAGTCTTATTTGTGATCTGTGCTCATAGTAAGTAGAAGTTAGTTGTTGGCCCTTGACCAAGTTTTGGGAGATCCTTGGTCAAGTTTGACCTATTTTTGGACTTTGACAGCTTGTCGAAGGAGGAGCGCAAGATGAAGCAAAGATTGCGGGATCTCGACCCCTTTTTGGGTCCTTTTTGGGATTTGGGATTATGTAACGGGTATGGGGATGTCGGCCCATGGGTTTATCCTTGGTTAGGCCTATTTTGTAAAGTATAAATAGATGTCTAGGCAATGTAAGGAGAGGCATATAGGCATAGATATATATCTGTGTGATATTGGGATAAGTGCTAAGTATGGATTGTAGATGCTTTGTGCATACTTTGTGAGACTTGCAGAGCTATGTTCAAGTAATTATAAGAAGGCTTGGTGTTGTACCCTAACTCGAAGAAGGAGGATCTGTCAGAGTGCACGTAGATCTCCTGTCTTTTGCAGAGTAGGATTTTGATGCTATGTGCCTGTAAGAAGCTTGAACAAAGATAATAAAGAAGAAGAGTTGGTGGACGTAGCCCCAGGGTGAGGGTGAACCACGTACATGATGTGTTTCTATGCTTTGTGTGATGTGTTGATGTGTTTATGTCTTTACTTGCTAAGTGCTTCGATATAGATAGATAGATCTGTTTATGATTTGTGCTAACGATGTATATGGATGTTAGATCTGACCTATGTGAATGTTCTTAGTGCTTGAATATGCTAGATACAATCTACCTCTCTATGATAAATGCTTAGATACATCAAATCTGGTTGAAAACTGCGATGCTCTATAATTAGGGTTTGTCTGCGTTGTTACTAAGAACTGAATGTTGATGAATGTTCACTGCTAAGTGCTCTGTTAAGTGTTATAATCATAGATCTGTGTCCCAGCTAAGGTTGCAGACATCTGAGTCCTGTAACCACCCCTTCCTCTACCTTGGGTGAGACTTCATCTGCTTCGAAGGTGTTGCCGAAAGGGCCGATATTTAGGGTTTTGTTGGTGCGTTATTGTAGCGTTGAAACCTGGGTCTGCCCTTGTGCCAACAAATGGTTCTAGATATGAAATATTTGTGCTCTGTAGAAGTAAGATAAGTGGAAATTTTTGCTTCAACAGTATGGATCTAGGTATGTTTTATAGATTATGTCCTAGCTTGAAAACTAGGGCACTAATAGATGAAAGAAGTTTTGACATGTGGAGATCTGATAAGAATAGCGAAAGATATGTTATAACTATGCATAGAAAGAATGTTTGGACTAACAAGTGGATGCAGGATCCTAGAAAGAAATGTTTGCAGGTTAGCTACTATGATCCTAGCGCGCAGTACAGGAAGAGATGGGAATCATTTAAAAGAAAGAGAGAATTAAACCTCTGTTACAATTGTAGAAGACAGGACATCTGGCTAAGGAATGCCCTGGTAGAAAACCCAGTTGTATTTGTTGCAAATCTATGGACCATGAAGTTTTGGATTTCCCTAGAATGATTGCTCAACTTGAAAAGATGAATATGAGACAAGGAGACCATGAGCAAAGTTAAGCAACTGACATTATGGAAGAACCCTAGAAAGAATCAAAGAAAGTATTGGTACAAATGAAACAAACCCTGAAGGATCACCGACATATCAGTTTATCATAGGTCTTCAAAGAAAAAGAATGTATTGAAGCAATAATAGGAGACTTCAACATTGACTGTGTTCTAGATGAGGAAACAAAAATGAATATCATGACAAAAAGAACTTGGGAAGCTATAGGAAGGCCTTCTATGATTCCTTCATTAGGAGGAATAGGACTATTCAAAGGAAAGCTGATAAACCTATGTGGAAAGCTCACCCAGATACCTATGAATGCCAATGAGACTTCGACAAAGGAGGATTTCGAGATTGTTAAATTTATTGAAAGCATTGCCCCATTTACCATGTTACTAGGAAAACCTTGGATTGAAAGAGATCAGGCTAGAAGGAAGGAAGAAGAAGAAGTTTTAGAGAAGAAGAAGCAAGAGTTAAAGGATTTCATGAATAGAAGGATTGCACACTTAATTGAAGAACAAAAGAACAGAGAAAATCTACTTAAAACCAAATACTAGAATGTTGAAGCTGGAAGAAAACTAGAAGACCCATAGAAGATTGAAGTTCGTATTCCAGATAAAGAAGAAGTATCACCCTCAAATCTTGGGAAAGAATCTCAAAAACGCGAAGTAACTATGCCAAACGCAGATAAGAATCAAAATGGAAAAAGGAATACCGAGATGAAGCTCACTTGAAAGAAGGCCAGAAAGCTAATTAAGAAGAGAGATAAGATCGAAAAGTTACAAAAGGTTCCAGAAGAAACTTCGCAGAGGGAAAATTTGCAAAATTGGAGCTTCGTCGGGATCACAGAAAAGGTTCCGACCCCTAATGAAGTTCAACGTAGATTGACACTTCATCTACATTACAGCGTGAGCAGATGAACATAAAGAGAAGCTCCATATTATAAACTTACAGAAGAAGACCTTGAGGATATCACTAAGGAATGGTACGGTGACCTCCTTATCCCCGCCAACCCTGCAGAGATATCTGATCTTGATAGCCCATATGACACTTATAAAGAAAATAATACACCCAAGAAGACTAAGGAGGTCCAAAATTTAAGCAACACCTCAGGAAATACTGCTTCAGTGTCACCTGACTGAGGGGGTGATGACGAAGTAGAAGATGAATAGAAGCTAGGCGAAGTAACATCGCCCAGAGACGAGGTTTACCCCTTGAATAAGAGGAAGGTTTCCCCCCTGAAACCTTCTTATTGGAAGAAATCGAAAGTCACCATGACCAAGATGCAGTTTGTCCTCACCTCTGATGATTTTGACTTCATCATAGCAGCCCTAAATGACACTTCACTGGAAATAACAGAAAAACAAGAAGCCAAGAAGGAAGAAATGTATGATAGAATTTAATTCAAACTCCGAGGGGTACAATAGGCTCTTCAGTCTAGCCGCAGAGTCTCCACTGCACCCCTTCCATCGGGTGAACCAGAGTTGGGAGATGAGCCAACCCAACTCCACCGACTAGCTGATACAGTCGAATCTCACCTTCGATGAGCACAAGAAGAAACAAAACAATCCACCCAGGCCTTGAATCAAGTGCAAGGCGTATTCGTAGAACAATGCAACGCTGAAGAACATGAAAAGATTGCTCTCCAAGCGAAGTCGATGAAGAAAAAGCATAGATGCAACAAGGAAAAGAACAGTTGCTCGTGAAGTAACTCGAAGTGAAAGAAGCGGTCATCAGAGCACTTCGCTCTGTGAAAGTCTTAGAAATAAAGGAAGAGGACCAAGTCACACAACAAGTAGAGCATCTCACAGAAGATATCCAGCAGCTACAACAACACATAACAGATTTAGATATCCACACAGTGCTTGAGACTCCACAGGATGTAAGGGATCAAAGAGAAGAAATTGCCCGAAGCGTAGTTGAAAGGATAAAGGCCCTTGCCATGGAATGCAAGCAGTTGAGTAATCACAGTGCCCAGACATATGAGAAACTCACTGAGAACCCAGAATTGAAGGCACTGGATTCACAGCTCCAGGAAGAAAAGAAGCAAGCAGAGACAATACAGGCATAGTTGAAGCCCCTGTCAGCTGTGGAAAGAATGAAGCGATCCCAAGAGAAACACACCGCCCAATAGCAGATCCGCACTATCTAGAGCAGAGTTATGGAAGTAACTTAGAGGATCCAACCTGTACAAGATAAGGCTTACCAATTGTTCACAGAGGTCGAAGGCCGAGTAGCATAAATCGAGCAGGTTGTCACTACAACTGAACAATGCCTGGAGGGACTTGTCAACGATGCAATCATCCAAGAGTTCGTTGAACAGGAGGTTGTGGCACAACAACAAGTTGAAGTAGCTCGAGCAACACTTGAGGATTTTGAAGCAAAACTACCCAGACCAGAGTGACTAAGGACGAGTCACATGTGAGTTTTGGGGGCCTGTTGGCCCTTGACCAAGTTTTGGGAGATCCTTGGTGAAGTTTGACCTATTTTGGTACTTCGACAGCTTGTCGAAGGAGGAGCGCAAGACAAAGTAGAGATCGTAGGATTTTGACCCCTTTTTGGGTCCTTTTTGGGTCCTTTTTGGGATTTGGGATTATGTAACAGGTATGGGGATGTTGGCCCATGGGTTTATCCATGTTTAGGCCTATTTTGTAAAGTAGAAATAGATGTCTAGGAAATGTAAGGAGAGGCATATAGGCATATATATATATATATCTATGTGATATTGGGCTAAGTGATAAGTATGGATTGTAGATGCTTTGTGCATACTATGTGAGATTTGCAGAGCTATGTGCAAGTAATTGTAAGAAGGCTTTGTGTTGTACCCTAACTCGAAGAAGGAGGATCTGGTGGAGTGTGCATAGATATCCTATCTTCTACGGAGTAGGATTTTGATGCTATGTGCCTGTAAGAAGCTTGAACGAAGATAATAAAGAAAAAGAGTTGTTGGACGTAGCCTGAGGGTGGGGGTGAACCACGTACATGTTGTGTTGCTATGCTTTGTGCGATGTGTTGATGTGTTTATGTATTTACTTGCTAAGTGCTTCAATATAGAAAGATAGATCTGTTTATGCTTTGTGCTAACAATGTATATGGATGTTAGATCTGACCTATGTGAATGTGCTTAGTGTTTTAATCTACTAGATCCAATCTACCTCTCTATGATAAATGCTTAGATACATCAGATCTGGTTGAATATTGTGATGCTCTGTAATTAGGGTTTGTCTGTGTTGTTACTAAGAACTGAATGTTGATGAATTTTTACTGCTAAGTGCTTTGTTAAGTGTTAGAATCACAGATCTATGTCCCAACTAAGGTTGCATACATATGAGTTCTGCAACCACCCCTACCTCTACCTAAGGTGAGAATTCATATGCTTCGCGGGTGTTTCTGAAAGGGTCGGTAGTTAGGGTTTTGTTGGTGCGTTGTTGTAGCATTGAACCCTGGGTCTGCCCCTATGCCAACATTCATCACCACATCCATGGAATATACACAACGCCTCTCTTTGTAGCAGACGCAAGTGGACAGGATCATGGAAGAATACAGAGACATCTTCTCCTCACCTACAAGGGTACCAACACACCGCCAAGTCAAGCATCGAATTGATCTGACCCCTGACACACCTCTACCTAATGGACCAGTCTATCAGTGCTCACTGATGGAGAATGAAAAAATCAGGCATCAGGTATGAGAGCTTCTTCAAAAGGGGCACATCAGACCCAACTCCTCTCCTTACAGAAGCCCGATTGTACTAGTGTAGAAGAAGGATGGGACTTGGTGACTCTGCATTGATTACAGATCCTTAAACAAAATCATCGTAAGGAACCGTTGCCCCATTCCCAGGATTGATGAAATTCTTGACGAACTCAAAGGGGCCAAGTTATTCTGCAATATTGACCTAAAGTCTGACTACCGCCAGGTTCCCATCGAACCAACTGATGTATGGAAGACAATGTTCAAGTCTAAAGAAGGTCTTTACGAATGGCTAGTCATGCCCTTTGGATTAACAAATGCACCAGCCACTTTCATGAGGTCGATGGATGATGTATTGATACCCTTCACCAACTCCTTTTTGGTGGTATATTTGGATGACATCCTCATATTCAATAGGACGTGGGAAGAGCACATGTGGCATATTCAATAGGTTTTGAGAACTCTATGATAGCGCAAACTGTATGCCAACTTAGGAAAATGCTCTTTTGGCATGAACAAGGTCCAATACTTGGGATACATTGTTGATGAGCATGGGGTACATGTTGATCTAGCTAAGATCCAAGTCATCCGTGACTGGCCAGCCCCAACCACACTGACCGAGCTTCAGAGATTTCTGGGGCTCGCCAGCTTCTATCGATGGTTCATGTTGGGATTCTCCCATATTGCATGGGCCCTTAGCCAGGTGACCAAAGGAGGTGGTAGGGCCAAGTTCGTGTGGGGGAAGGAGCAGCAATGAGCATTCAATGATTTGAATAATTACTTGTGCTCAGCTCCGATACTCTCCTTTCTCAATCTGCAACAACCATTCAAGATTGAGACTGATGCATCTGACTATGTTGTGGGCATAAATCTCACTCAACACGAGCATCCGATGGAATAACATAGTGAGGCACTCTTCGATATTGTCCGAAAATACCCCACCTATGACAAGGAAATGTATTACATTATAAAATCCTGTCATCAATGGAAACATTACATTCTGGAGAAAGAGATGATCATACACACTGATCACAAGCCTCTGTAGTTCATACAGACACAAGGGAAATTGCAGAACGACTACCATCAAAAGTGATCCACCTACCTACAACGGTTTCATCTCAGCATCAAGTATAAGACATGTATCTCCAATCATGTCACTAACTACCTCAATCAACCCCCTGTGGCTTCACTCACCATTGTGCTCCATTCCTGTGGACATGAAGCCTCTGATTGGCCCCAACTTTATCAAGAAGATCTAGACTTTGCCACCACATATCATCTCTTAGGTACAGGCACAATTGTCACTGATTTTCACATTCAGGATGAACCCTTATGCCATCTGGGCCATCTCTGTGTTCCTACAAGAGAGCATGCAAAGATGATTTGGGAAGTCCACTACAGTCAGGTGGCAGGACATTTTGTCGTAGAGAAAATTGTGGTCGTTCTTCAGAAACATTTTTATTGGCCAAAACTTTGATAGGATGTCAGCAAGTATATTATATCTTGCACGACCTATGCCATTGCCAATGCAACCATAACTAAGCAAGGCTTATATACCCCTCTTCCTATTCCTGAGAAATCTTGGGAATCCATCTCAATGGATTATATGTATGGCTTACCGTCCACCAAGAAAGGAAATGACTGCGTGTTTTTGGTCATTGATTGGTTTTCGAAAGTGGCCATCCTCATAGCCTGTAAGAAAACTGTCACAGCGGGAGAGACTACCAAACTCTTCAAGAGAGAGTGTGGGTCCACTTTGAGATACCACAGACCATCATGTCGAACCGATACAACAGGTTCCTCAACACCTTTTGGTTGATTCTATGGTCTTTGTTGGACACCAAGCTAAAAAAATCCACTACTTTCCACCCCCAAACCGATGGCCAAACTGAGGTCGTCAATCAGATGATTGTGCACATCCTGCACATGTACAATTCTAATCATCCACGTACATGGGACGAGAGTCTTCCCTATGTCCAACACAGTTACAACATAAATCTCCATAGTTCCACCGACCATATCCCATTTTAGGTGGGTTTGAGATTCCAACCCTTGGGACCCATTGATGTTGCACTCCCTCTTGCCACTGCACAGACAGACTCTTCCCCTCATCAGTCTGTGATCGACAAAGCCACCAGATTCATTGAGCGGATTCAGTACATCTGCCAACAGGTCTAGGAGATTTTATAGAAATCCAGTGCTAAGTACAAGCAACGCCATGATCAACACAGGGTACCACACAAGTTTTAGGTTGGCAACAAAGTATGGTTACATCTGCAGAAGGAGTGTCTAACTGGGCCCAATTAGAATCTATGCTCACTTTGTTATGGGCCTTACACTATAACCAAGGCTGTGGGTAGCAATTATTTCGAGCTCAACACTCCACCCTTCCTTGGTATGCATCCAGTATTCAATGTGGACCTCCTTCAGCCATATTTTCCACCATTATTGGACACTTCTGAGATCACAGAACAACTGACACCAATAGAGATCAACCCTCAGTACATGGAACAATCATCCACTTATTATATTGTGGACACACAGGTCAAGGGCACTTGCCAACAACAGATCCATCTTTATCGGGTTCTCAAGGCAGGGAAACTCCTACACCAAGGCAAGTGGCTCACTCGGGGCCAAATCTAGTAGAATTTTCCTCACCTAATGGGGGAACTCAAATCAATGGATACCATTGCTTCCTAAGGGAGAAGGATTGATCCATGTGGATATTTGTGGCCACCCACCTATTCCAACTGGCTCCTTGTGTCCATTTTTGTTCAACACGTTCTTCTGTATTTATTTGTAATTGTGGGTTCTAAACTTACGGGGTTGTCTGAATCCCCACACATCCTAAAGGTGGATACGGGTGGCCTCTCTCCTAATCCAACTGGCTTATTTTGTATGTTTTCATGTCAGCACATCTTGCTGTACTTTCGGGGCTATTTTGGGGCCCTAAAAGTTGTTTTTTTCTCTCTCCACAATCAAACTATAGAAGTAGTTAGATTTTGATGTTGGAATGTGTAGTTCTATGAAATACCTTTCCAATAAGCTATCACATGCCTAAAACAGAGGTCGTTTACAAAAGTTACGGCCCTAGGAAGTTGAGGTACCAAATTACACCAACTTACCTATAGGGCCCACACAACGTTTGGCGTTTCACCTTCTAGGGTTAGTCTTTTGGATGTCTAGGGTTTTGGAATTCATGAGTAATATCAAAAAGGCCTATGGAGCCTCATTGTAATCCATTCTGCTTAGACAGATGCACATAGCAGCCACATCTCTTCTTAGAGATAGCTACCACCATTCGAGCAAGTTTTTAGTTCTGCAATTTTACAGTTTCATCCTATTTCATTATTTAATAGAAGATATCGTTCACTGGATATTTGTGTTATTCTCCATATCTATATGTTTATTGTATTCAGTCTGTTAATTAGTTCGTTTTGCTCCTAAATCCAGATCAACAACCCGTTTGCCAATTTCCACATTCACGTTTGAAACTTTTATTATAGGTTCGATCTGCATCCTCGGGGTATTTTTTCATGTAAGATTCAACTCTTTGCATGATGAAGGTGATTTTAACATCCAATGTATGAGCACTTCCACCCTCCTGCGACATGGATCTTGTCTATCTCTTTCGGGATCCACTTGACATCTGACTGTTAATGATGGTGTTTGGTGTCGACAACTGAGGAAGTTGGGTTCACTTGCAAACTAAATCCATCAATTATTTTAAACTTTTTCATTAAAGGGATATATTCATATGCATCGACATTCTTTCGTTAATTCAATGCATTGTACAAACTATTCTCCCCTAGTGGTATCCCTCGTAGCTCACGCTGAGTGTTGTAACTTAGCATGTGTTTATGTGCACTGCATTTTTATGTTATCTGTTTGTCTACATTTTTACTGTGAAATGCCAGAGTATTATATATATATATATATATATAATACATTAAGCATTATATATAACCTTCAATGTTCCTCAAGTTTTTTAATGAATCATATATATATATATAAATAATAGGATTCATTAAAAAACTTGAGGAACATTGAAGGTTATATATAATGCTTAATGTATTACATTCGGTGATTGGGCCCAACTGTATGGGAGAATGATAATAATATTTGGCTATATGCCTAAAATTTTAAGGATTGAACTAGTCATCAAATTACAATAGTCAATGTAAGTGTAATTAAAATTTCAGGTACTTGTATTAAAGATGTTATAATTATCATTTTTATTTTATAAATATTTCAATGAAACAATCATGGTTTTTGGTATAAAAGTTGTGATAATAATTGTTTTAGTGTTATAAATTTCTAGTACAGGAAAACCACAACCTCAACAGAAACAAATCATTGTAGTCACCCAAATATTAGATTAGTATGAGTATAATATCCACCCAGGGATGAAATTATGATATCATTTTTAAAAAGGAAAACAAATATGTTTGAATGGAACGAGTGACACTTGTTTGGCTCTTAATAATTCAAGAGGCCATACACTCATGGTTGCAAGATGCCATCAAACTATTCACTGATGTGGTGTAAAGGATGAGAATATTCTATTATATGACTAAGGGACGTGACATAGTTGATACAGTTATAATTATCATGTGATACATACTAAATATCATATACAACACCCAATCTTCTTAATTTAAGATAAAAGTTTCAAAACCTCCTTTTCAATGTTAATTTGTAAATAGAATATCTATTATATGTTTTATGGATATAACCTATATTTTATGTTCTTATCATGTGATACATACTACATATCATATACAACACCCAATCTTCTTAATTTAGGATAAAAGTTTCAAAACCTCCTTTTCAATTTAAAATAAAAGTGTTAATTTGTAAATAGAATATCTATTATATGTTTTATGGATATAACCTATATTTTATGTTCTTATTAAAATGTGATACATAATACAATTGAATAGACATATCATTCTAATGATTTTTATAATAATGATTGTATTTAATGATTTTATATTTTATATTTATATTAATCATTTATTGGAATATATAATGTGACTTGTGCATACATCATAAATAAAGAAATGCGCAAGTTGCGCAACCTCAAGTAAGGTAGATAAGACGAAATTACATGTATGCCATAATGCTTCACTAGATATAATCAATTAGAATTAGTTTTATACCATTAAGTAGTTCTTGAAGAAATGAATAGGTAGATTGCGTAAGGATGTATTATTTTAATCAAATGATTAATTATGCTGAAATTGTTTGTATGAATTTACAAAGTTACTCTATGTTTCTCAAGTTAAATGTTTATAATCTTTGTGTTTTCTTAAATTGATTATTAGTATAAGAGGGTTGTTACAAAAAGTCCCAATGTCCAAGGTGTAAAGGTTGGCATCCAAGGTGGAGGAGGGTGTATGTCATCTCTACATGTCATCCAACCATCTACTAGTGCAATGTCCTCCATACAATGAATGATAGTGTTAGGTACTAGATCTATTATAATAGTAGAAAAGATAAATAATGTAGAGAATAACAACGGAATAGAAACAGGAAACGAAAATACTACAGATAATAACAATGGAACAACAAATCATATGGAACCACAACACCAAAATACTACCTTTATTGATAGGAAACAATATTCATTTGCCTCTTTGAGGGGGAAACCTCCAACAGAGAAGAGATATATTACAATAATTCTCCAAAATTTTTTTTATCATTCCCTCTACTCCTATTTATACTAAATCTGTCTTTCAAAAGAACAATCTAGAGGAAGATCTTTCTAGAAGTGGAAGCTTCAATTAGGTCTTCTTACATTTGACTTAGTCTTCCTTATTACTAGGTCTTATTAATATCAGCCTTTATTACATGGAAAATATATTATTCTACCTACATGAGGGTTTAGGAAGGTTAAGTCCCTAACATTCCCTCCCCCTTAAAAATGGCCTTGTCCTCAAGGCTTGAGATGGGGAAATTGTTGTAGAATGGTAGCCAGCTCCCAGGTGGAATCTTCTGGTTGTGTGTTCATCCACTAAACTAGAACTTCCTTGATAGTGCACTAGCAGAGACAATGCTCACGCTGGTCCAAGAATGCTTGTGGTTGTAACCAAATAGAATCTTCTTCATCCAACTCAAGTAGATGGGTCTGAGTATGGTACTTAGTGTCGATCACTTTCTTTAAGTAGGAAACATGAAAAATAGGGTGGAGCTTAGAGTGACTGGGAAACTCTAAGTGGTAGGGAACATACCCCACTCTTTTGAGAATACAGTAAGGACCATAGAATTTTTGGACAAGTTTATGACAATGTTGGGATTTGAGTGAAGTATGCTTATAAGGTTGCAAATGAAGAAACACCTGCCCCCCTTCAACAAATTTATGTTCAGAATGACCTTGATCTTCTTGTTGTTTCTTGTGATTTTGAGCCATGACCAAATTTTCTTTGAGAGGATGGAGGATGGCCATGCAGAGTGTAAGAATTTGATCCACCTGCTGAACCTTGGAGACATTGGATATGTATGATAGAACTAAATGTGGCGGGAGTCCATAAAATGCTTCAAAGGGAGTCATGCGAGTGGTTGTGTGGTAAGAAGTGTTGTACCACCATTCAATGAGGGGTAACCACTGAACCCACTGATTGTTTTTGTCAGATACAAAACACCTCAAATAGGTTTCCAAACACTTGTTGACTACTTCAGTTTTTCCATTAGTCTGAGGATGATATGTTGTGATGAGATGTAATTGGGTTCCCTGGAGTCGGAACAATTCTTTCCAAAAAGTGCTAGTGAAAGTGGGATCACGGTAAAAACCAATAGAATGAGGCATGCCATGGAGTTTGAAGACATGATACATAAAAAAATAAGCGACTGTGGAGGCGTTGAACGGGTATTGAAGAGCACAAAAATGAGCATATTTAGAAAGATGATCCACTACTACCATGATGACTGACTTATTTCCTTATTTAGGTAATCCAATAATGAAGTCCATATACATATCTTTCCAAATAGTAGGTTGTATCGGAAGCAGTTGGAGTGTGCCTAGGGATTTAACTGTCTCCCCCATATTGTGTTGACGGGTACCACATTCAGCCACAAAGGTGCGAATGTCCTATTTCATACCGTCCCCCAAAAAAGAACTTTTGACTCGTTCATAGGTTTTGGTAAAACTAGAATGCTTATTTGTAGGTGAAGCATGAAACTTAGAGAGTACGATGGATTTAAGGTTCAACTGTTTTCTTAAATACATGTGACCTTTATAACATAGCTCATCTTGGTGCCACGAGTATCTTGGAGCAACTTGCAGATCATGTTGCAGTGTTTGTATTAGTCTTGAAAGTTTGGGATCTTGCAACCATTCATGGCTAATTGATTGAAGCCAATCCATGAAAGTGAAAGAGAGGGAAAAAGGAGACATGTCTTCTTCATATTTCATTGAAAGGGAATCAACCACCACATTTTATTTTCCTTTTTTGTATATGATCTCGCAATGATTTCCAAACAACTTGGTTACCCATTTTTGTTGCTCCGGGGAAGAAATTATTTGTTCCAAAAAATAATTGAGGCTTTGATGATCAATTTTAATTTGGAAGCATTGCCCCAAGAGATAAGGACACCAAATATCCACAAAGTTAAGAATAGCCAACATTTCCTTTTCATAGGTGGATTGGCCCAAATGGTGCTCAAACAATTGTTTGCTGATGAAAGTCAAAGGTCTTCCATCTTGCATGAGAACTGCCCCAATACCTTTCCTTGAAGAATCACATTCCAGTACAAAGGTCTTGTTGAAGTAAAGGAGAGCCAGAACTGGAGTAGTGCACATAGTTGTTTTCAAATCTTGGAAGTCATGGTTGGATATCAAAGTCCAACTGAAGGCATTATTTTTAAGGAGCACTGGGGTTGCAATTTTTCCATAATTCTTAAAAAAATTGCGATAGTATCCTGTCAAACCCAAGAAACCACGTAGACTTTTAATATTTTTCAGGTGCGACCAATCCTGCATAGATTCAATTTTATTTGGATCCACTCGTACACCATCCTTGCCAACAATATGTCCTAGGTACTCAATTTTAGAGGCTCCAAAAGCATATTTAGACTGTTTAAGTAAAATTTTGTGATGAGATAGTCGCTGGAGAACTTGATCCACATGGGAAATGTGGGATTTCCAATTTTTTCTATAGATGAGAATATCATTAAAGAAAACCAAGACCAAATGACATAGGAAATGATGGAAGACATTATTCATGAGACTTTGAAAAGTGGAGGGAGCATTACAGAGGTTGAATGGCATAAAAAAGAACTCATAGTGACCCTCATGAGTTATGAATGCAGTCTTGGGAATGTATTCTTATTTCATATGAATTTGGTGGTAGCCAAATCAAAGATCAAGTTTGGTAAAATACTAAGCACCACGTAATCCATCCAAAAAGTCATCAATGATAGGAATGGGAAATTTTTCTTTGATGGTGTGTGTGTTTGTTGAGAGCTCTAAAATCAGGACACATGCACCAAGTACCTTATTTCTTGAGTACCATGACTACTAGAGAAGAATAGGGACTGGTACTAGGACGAATGACACCGAATTCTAAAAATTCTTGAACAATCTTCTCAATTTCATTCTTTTGGGTGAAGGGATGACGATAAGGGTGGACATTTGGAGGAAGAATTCCTAGAACTAGAGGAATCAAATGATCATGGACACCATGATAAGGTTAGGATGTATAGAGGGTGTCTCAACAGCCTGAATGGAATGAAGTTGGAAAATAATGATAGAATGACCTTTCCGGAGGAGATTTTCCATTCGTTGGGAAATGATGATCTCTGGTGACCCTGTCGTGATGCCTTGGAATTGGTGTTTTTGGCCCTCTTGCTAAAATTGCATGGTTAATTTCTAGAAATCCATGGTAATAGGGCCGAGAGTGTGTAACCATTCCGCACTAATTACAATATCAAAACCAACCATGTCAATAGAAAACACATGAGATTTTAGATGATATTGACCAATTTGGAGGCGCACATTTTCACAACGTCCTCCACATTTCATGGAAACCCCATTGGAAATCATGATTTGGTTAACATGATGGATATAGAAATTGACTTCTTAGGAAATGCGATGATGAATAAAATTATGGGTGTTGTCGTTGTCAACTAGAATGATGAATTTCTTGTTCTTAAGGTAGCCAATTAATTTGAGGGTTTGGGGAGCAGAGAAACCTGTGAGTGAATTCAGAGAAATTAGTGGTTCAATTACCAGTGGATCATAGGGTGGAGTTAGATAATCTGGTGGAGGTAGCTCAGGTACCTGAGGAACATTTTCCTCTTCTTCAGAAACATCTTCAGGCATATCCATAAAAAATTTATGTTCTTTACACTTGTGCTTGAGAAAGTATTTATCATCACAATTATAGAAAATGCCCTTGAGTTGGCATTCATCCATTTCCTCCTGTGTTAACTTATGGAACTTGAGAGGAGGGGTCCTAAGGGCAAGGGTGTATCAATGTTTCATCGAAAACTACATAGGAGATCTAGCTAAAGAAAGTACAAACAAAGCTTATCAAGAAAGGAAGAGAGATTCAATATGGAAGAATGAGAAAATATATTCACACTACTCTAATGAGTTGATGATTGATACATAGATGATGATCAATATGATACAATGAATGAATGGAATACACTCATATATAGGACATAGAATTTAATAATAGAAAAATCCATGCATTCACAATTACATAATAGTGATGATCTAAAATAGAAAGTCTAAAATATAACTAGTCAGTTAACTCCCACTGAACTAGTGTGCCAGAAATATAAATTTCTCCAACACCCCCCCTAAACATCACTATGGATTAAAAATGATTCCCGACAATTAGGCCATGTTAGGTACTCATGTACAATGCAACTAATTAACACTGGATAAAAATGAGGAAGGAGGGAAAACCACGTGGGAATAAACCCCCCCCTCAAAAGACAATGCATCAAAAGAAGAAAAGACAACTGCTAGGAAATTGTGTTCTTCACTCTAAGACGATCCCGCAAAGTTTGAAACTTCTGCTCTGAATATGTAGAAATATTTATGGATCCGATGAAGTCCTTTGGAAACCTGTCTAGCCTTGTAACTCTTGATCCTATGGACCCATCTGCATCTGAAAATATTTCTTTCTGGTGGAAGTGGAACCGAATCCCATGTATGATTATTTAGGAGTGATTCATACTCCTTCTGGATGGATTCTTTCCATAATGGATTTCCCACAACCTCACTATAGAGCTGTGAATCATAATATTGAACCATATAGCAATGCATGGGCATCACAAGTTCAAAAGATGAAGATACATGAGAAGGATCCTCCTGATGAGATTGAGTCCTCCTTGAATTCAATGGATTCCCTGCAAGAATACTTGATTCCTGAAGTGTGAACTGTACCCTCTTGGGAATATTCTGAATCTTCGAAGATGGCTTCTTATCTGGCTGTACTACCTTCTTATTTCCATGTACATAATCTGAGTGTATGGAATCATCTCTGATGTCTGAAACTAATGGAAGCACAAGAGCATATGCATGTTGTACTAGAGGTGCATGAAAAATACTCTCCTTATGTGTAAGTATAAAAAAGGTGTCATCGTAAAAAAAATTAGTGAATTTATACAACCTTGACTTGTGATCCACCTCACCAATTGCAATGATGGAATTGTCATGCATGTCAATTATTGAAATTGCATCTGATGTAAATTCAACGTTTTTACCTTTCTGAGTGATTTGACAAACTGATATTAGATTCATAGAAAGATTTGGAACACGTAAAAAATTCTCAAAACTTCCATTATGGAGTTCCACTCTCCCCTCTCCTTCTACTGCTACTGGAGTATCATCCCCCATGAGAATAGGGGGTCTTGAGCATGGACTCAAAGAAGAGAAAACTTCCTCTTTCGTTTCCATATGATGGGATGCACCAAAATCTATAATCCATGAATCAAATGAGGAATTAATTGAAAAAAGAGCATGATGATTACCTTTCTTAGGAGCAGGATCTTCTTCCTTCTACTTCTTGACTCCCTCTAGAATGAAGTTTCCAAGTTTGTTCTACTGAAGTGCCTATGCCATAAGATCAATATGTTTCTTCATGCATGTGGATTCTTCATGATTCGTTATTGCAGTAAGTGCACTGCTTTCCCTTCTTCTTCTTATTGGAATCTGAAGAGTCTTTGGAACCTAAAGAGTCGTTAAAGGGTTTGGAATATCCCTCCTTCTCATTTTTTTTCTCCTTCCCATTATGTTTGGATGATCCTTTTCCATCATGCATGGTGAGTGCATGTGCTTTGGGATCCTTGATTAGGCCCATCTGGATGATTTTTTCCTACTCATGTTTTAGAGAATCAATGAATTGATCCATGGTAGGCATCTTCCAATTTGTTCCCATAAGATACCTTCCAGAAGGGAAAGTGGAAACATAGACAACATATTCTGGTCCTAGCTTGGCCAAGATTGCTAGAATAAGTTGGTCCACTTGTTTAGAGTTATCAATACTACAATATGCTAATATCAATATCAAATATTTAAACTTAGTAAAGAAATCTTGTATATTATCAAAACTTTTAGGATCCAAAATATTCAACTCTACCTCAAGCATATGAGCTCTCATCTGATCCTGCTTTCCAAACAAACTTTCCAAGGTGGTCCAGATCTCGTTTGGAGTCTTGCATGAGGAAACATGAAACCATAGATTAGTTGAAATCAATTCAAGAATAATTCTTGTGGTTTCATCCTTTCGATTTGTCCATATCATCTTCTCAATTTATAATGTAAGATATGTTTATGTCCCCATCGTCAAGTTGTACAGTCCTTTCCTTCTGAGTTGGAATTATGCCTTGGGCTTCCAATCAAAATAATTGTATGGTGTGAGGATTACCACCAAGTTTGACTATATAATAGATTTCCTATCCATATCTCCCTCTATGTTTGAGAACCCCTAAAATTTTACTCTCAATTTGCAAGTGAAAAACTAAGAAATCACTGCAGAAATGGCACTTTAACTAAAAATTCGTATCATTTTCAGGAGACGATCTTCTGACTTAATTTCTGAGAAAATGGTGAGGAATTTCTCCTAACGGTTGAAAAAACACTTACAAAATGGTTCGATGTACTTCTCTCATGGGTCGTTTCCTCAAAAAGTTAATATTTTGGGAGAAATCACTGTAGAAAGGTACAACCATGGATTCGTATCAGTTTCAGGCGGTGATCTTCCAGCTTCCTTTCTGAGCAAATGATGAATAATTTCACCAAATGGTTGAAAGCCCACTTTCATAATGGGTCTATTTACTTCTCTTTTGAGTTGTTTCCTTAAAAAATTAATATTTTGGGAGAAATCACTGCCGAAAGGTACGGCCACGAATTTGTTTTTCTTCTGAAACTATGATTTTACTTATTCTTTGGCTTGTCTAGCTTTTCTCCAAGCATCGTAGCTCTGATACCATGTCAATGTTTCATCGAAACCTACACAGGAGATCTAGATAAATCAAGTACAAATAAATCTTATCAATAAAGGAAGATATATTCAATATGGAAGAATGAGAAAATATATTCACACTACTCCAATGAGTTGATGATTGATAAATAGATGATGATGGATATGATCAATATGATACAATGAATGAGTGGAATACACTCATATATAGGAAATAACATTCCATAATAGCATAATGCATGCATGCATAATAACATACTAGTGATGATCTAAAATATAAAGTCTAAAATAGAACTAGTCAGTTATCTCCCACTAAACTAGTGTACCGAAAATAGAAATTTCTCCAACAGG
>ML787487.1:239690-253196 GCA_009831015.1 Picea engelmannii
CACCTTCATCAAGAGTCCAAGTAGGATTGTCTGGAGGCTTATTTGGTGTAGAAGTTCCCTTTTTGGGTGGCATGTTGGCCAAGTATCACTTTTGAACCTTGATTTTGAGGTGGTTCTGCTAGACAATATTTATTCTATTGTATATCCCAACTGTTGACCCTTCTGGCTATGAAAATTTCTTTTATGTAGTTCTTTGATATTTATTCTATGCAATTCCACAGGTCTAATCAGAATTGGATGTGCCAAGTGGAATTTATGGTAACTTCCCCACAACTTGTCGATTTTTGGCCTCTCCAGGAGATCTCACTTGTATAGCATGCCCTGCACAAACAATTTATATAAAATTATAAAACTCATACCCGAAATACTAAAGACTATCCACAATTCAATGAAACTAGTCCCACTCAATTTGGATACTGTAGGAAGCAGTTATGATTGCTTTACCTTGAAAACCTTCTTGAGACTAGTCAATAGGACTAGTCAGATACCCTATCTTACACAGGGTGTATATACAAATTTAAGATGACCCAGAAGCTGAAATTTTTACCACAGATACCTTACTAATTTTTGTGAATAGGCTCTGGAGTTAAGGATTTGAAACATTACATAAAAGTTTTAATTAGCGAAAATTCTGCAATGACTCATTTCAGGATGATTCCAGAACCCTATCTTGTACAGGTTGTATCTCCAAAAGTATAATGCCTTAGGAGATGAAATTTTAACCCAACGTACCTTGATCTGTCTACTAAGTATATTCCAAGGAGTTCCTGTTGAAATGTTGTAGAAAAGAAGTTATAGAGAAAATTTCAAGGTGTCTCATATGTAGCAGCTAAACCCCAAGACCTTGAGCTCTGATACCATATGTTAAGAACCAAATATCAATATAGCATAGAAAAACCTCAAAAAAAGTACTCAACACCTTGAAAAAGAGATAATTTTAGATAATAAGCCTCTTCGAGGGGGCAACCTCCTTTTACCCCAGTTAAATGTTCAAGTACAAGATGATTCCAAATGAAAATGTCTCGTTGGTATATATAGGAGACTAGGAGGTATAATTACAACTAATGGAATAAAGCCGACATAAATAAAATAACATTACTAATGTAATATGCCCCAATTAAGGGGTAATGAGCCAATATTAGGGCTTAACAAAATCAATGCCCCATTTGGAAAAGGGGTCGATGGAGACAATAGGATGCAGCAGAGCAGGGTGGGTGTGTGCATTTTTATAAAAACATTGGCAGGGTGGGAATTTTTTGATAGCCTCAATACAATATTTGAAGATAGAGAGCCAAAAGTAATCGACATGTAAGATTTTCTGAGTTGTAGCCATCCCAGAAAGGTGATCGCCACATGCTCCAAGGTGACATTCATTAAGTACACGTTCAACCTCATCATGAATTAAACAACGTCGTAAGATGGTATCAATACCAAGACTAAACAAAGTGTCACTGATGATAAGGTAGTGTTTAGAATGGTGACGAATACGACGATGTTCTTCACGGGAGATATCGGGCTGAAATCGTTGGGTTTGAAGATAAAGAAGGATATCTCCATACCAAGGATTGAACGTGCTAATGAGAAACAAAGATTCGTCGGGGAGAGAATCTCTAGGATCAATATCTTCGTTAACATGGGGAAGATCGTAGATGAGTTCCGCAAAAACCAAGGAATTTTTAGCTTTAGACTTGGCAAACTCGAGATCAAATTCCTGAAGAATAATGATCCATTTCGAATATTTTTCCCCAAGGACTTGACCTGTTAGAATATGATACATGGGGTTTGAGTCCACAATAACCGTGGTAGTGTGTAAAAATATGTAATGATGAAATCTCTGGACGACAATGATGTCTTCCAGAACCAACTTTTCAACATGCGAATATCAGAGCTCAGGATTGGATAGACTCTTTCTCAGATAGTATATCACATGTTCCTCACTGTTAGGGTCCTCCTCAACTAACACCATAACGATAGTGGAAGTAGAGGCTGCCAAGTAAAGGATATAGTCTTGTGCATAATTCAGAGGATGCAAAATTGGTGTATGGGTCAATGCATGCTTAAGAGCGTCAAAAGATCATTGAGTAGTGTCATCCCAGATGAAAGGAGTGTCTTTCTGTAATAATCACATAAATACTTTGGTAATCTCAACGTAACATATAAAACAACGAAGAAAGTTCGCTTTCCCCTACAAACTTTGTATTTCAGTCAAATTATTTGGAGGAGGTAAAGCAAGAATAGCCTTAATTTTTAAGGGATCCACCCTAATCCCATCTTTGGAGAAAACGAAACCAAGGATTCAACATGATTCGAAAACAAAGATACACTTGTGTGGGATCAAACGAATACGGTAGAACCAACATCGAAGAAAAATAGCCCATAGATGACCAATATGGTCTGATCGACTGAATGAATGGGAAGGTAAATCATCGAGGTAAGGTTCCACAATATGTTTTATATCATGGAAAGCATACGACATGGCCCGCTGGAAAGTAGCACTAGCATTTTTTAGACCAAACGGTAGTTTCCTATAGGCAAAAGTTCCCCACGAGAAGATGAAGGTTGTCTTATGTTGATTAGTAGGTAGAATGTCAATCTGGTTGTATCCTGAGAATCCATCCATGAAAGAGAAAATGACGATGCCAATGCAATTATTGATGATTTGGTCGATGAAGGGTGTGGGGTAATTGTCTTTTGGACAAGCCTTGTTAGGATCCCTATAATCAACGCAGACACGAATGGTCCCTTGTTTCTTAGTGACCAGAACAATGTTAGAAACCCATTCCATCAAGGGGACAAGATAGATAAATCCATATTTTAACAGTTTCTCAACTTCTTCTTTTATGGCTACGGTTTTCTTAGGATGAACTAGGAAAAAAAAAATTCAGACAAATTTAATGCATGTGTAAGTTTTTATTTCATGCACAATGATCGAAGGATCGATCCCTAACATTTCCTCGTAGCTCCAAGAGAAGACATCATGGAATCCTTTAAATAAGGTGGTGTAAGATAACACTTCCTCGGGCTAACAATTAGCACTGAGATTAATATTTTCCATGATACCTTCCTTGATCAAAATATCAATAACGACTATAGAAAAGATGGTTCCTAAATTCCCCTCAGAAATAGTATCCTGGGTAAGTATAGGAGATTGTGGAGAATCAACAACATCGAGGGGGGGGAGATAGAGTGTATATATTCCTAAATTTCTTCTAGAGGTGGAAGAAAAGAGGATCGATGATGGTTGCCATCCCAAGGTACTTCGTCAATGCTAAGCATTTCCATAATGGATTCGTTTGAAAGAAAAATCTGGGAAATGTAGTCAAAAGCATAAGATAAGGAGTTCAACCAAGATGGCATCGAATAAGTGTTGGATGCTAATATATGTTGGTCATCCTTGGAGGGGGAGGTGGATTGAATATCAACATATGAAGCCTCGACTGGACTAAGTGGCATAGCGTCACCCAGTGCATCAAATTCTAACGAACTAGGCACAAGCCAAGGATCAAATGATTCTAAAGACTGGAAGGCCATAGTTGAAATCATATTGATTGTAGAAATGTGTTGTGTGGTAGGAGGAAGAAGTGCAGGGAAAGTACCCACCAAAGAATATTATTTTAAAATACCTACACCAACGCTTTCATACGTGATCTTATGATCTCCCAAGAAAGGAATATTGTTGGTGGTAGGAGTGCGAGCGTCGGGTGTACAGTAATATAACTAGTCGATAGTGACAATTTTTCCTTGATAATGGAATTGTACATGTCAAAACACCGATGAAGAAATGAAAGACATGGCATAAAACCAACTTATTCCTAATAACAAGTTATAATCGAGGGGAGCATCAACAGCCTCGACATCAACATAAATGGTTTTTCTGCCCAACTGAACGGCTAAGCACTGCAATAGTCCATGTGGATGGAAACCTTTCTCATAAAATGATCGTAACATGGTAGGGGATTGGTTAAGTGTAGGTGATTTTAATCCTTTCCAACAAGCTAAAGACATGACACAAGTTGAAGCTCCCTCATCCAAAATAGTATGGTGAATGTGTTGGTTGTGAACAACAACATCAATTTGAAATGCGAGTTGGTGAGAAAGTCGAGACTTGAAATTGTCCAGGTTAAACGTGATATTTTTTTATGACTCAGGATCAATGGTGCCAATGGTAGCCAAGAGCATTCTACGTTGACTTGGGAAGTGTTGTACAACTTCTAGTGCAGACATAGCACACGGTGCTTGAGCCAAATCTTCAACGATGTTGTAGTTTTGGGTGGCATGTGAACTAGGATTGAAAGTGGATTTACGGATGGTTCTCTTGGGAGGGCGTAAGATAGAGTCGAAAGTAGGTTTCTCTATCTGAAGTGATCCATATGGAGGACTAACGCAGGTGGGGGATGGATCCAGTAAAGTACTGTCAGTGACCTTTTCTTTGTCATGTTTAGTTGGCATGTCGTGCGTTGTACTACGAGTAGTTAAATCAATCCCATTGAACATATAAATATGAGAACTCATTGAGGCTTCATCATTAGGAGGGTGGATGGAACTGCCCCCTGTGGGGGGGGCGAGTGCTTGAGAAATCATGGATTGTTGCTGAGGAAAAGGATGTGTTAACACGACGGGTTGGGAATTCCCTTTAAAAAGTTTTGCAACTTCGTCACAATGTGGAAAGTCTCGGTTGTAATGATCATCACCACAAATAAGACATGGGAATTTTGGTTTTTGTTGTGGTTTCTTTTCAGTAGCAGGCGGTGGATTTTGGGTTTTAGGTTGTTCATTATTATTATTCTTTTTGGGTTTATTCTTTGTCTTCTTCTTACCTCTAGATTTTTGTGAAGGGGAAAATTGAATTGTATTCACCTCAATTACTTGAGTCGAGAGTGAGGTAGAGGAGAGTGAGTTCAAACCGAGAATAGGTGCTGAAACATAGTGATTTACTGTTCCGAACGACTGCGATGTAGATTGGGTTTTGACGGTGCCGATGAATCCATCCGCATGTGTCGTGGACGAAGGTTTGGATGGATCGGTAGTGGCATGGGTAGCATTTGGGATCAACTCATACAAAGTATGAGATTGTGAATAAATCAAATCTAAGTACTGAGCCCAAGAAATGGATTCTTCCTCAGTGACTACACTGGCCATGGCGATGTCATGAGCAATCAGGGGTAAAAGAGATTTAGTAAATCATTATGCCAATAACTAGTCAGGAATGACCGCTTTAATCAACCTTCATCATTGTCTCCACTCATGAATGTGATCATAGATATGCACAGAGTTGGTTTGATGAAGATAGGTCAAAATTTCAGTTCCCATCTCGTAACGGATGGGTAATTGAAAGTGCGTGAGAAATTCCATGGTGAGGGAGTTGAAATCTTGAAAAGAACCACGTGGAAGTTCAATATACCACTTGGTAGTTGAGCCCGTAAGTGTGCGTTGGAAGAGACGTAAACATATGGAATCATCCATTAATGAGTTTGATGAACACCATAAATGGAATGTCATCACATGGTTGTTTGGGTCTTCTCCTGATTT
The DNA here is from genome assembly GCA_009831015.1 of Picea engelmannii. Taxonomy (NCBI): domain Eukaryota; kingdom Viridiplantae; phylum Streptophyta; class Pinopsida; order Pinales; family Pinaceae; genus Picea; species Picea engelmannii. Next base: position 245,220 of record ML787487.1, read on the forward strand.
ATCGCCAAACTTTGGGATGTCGAAAGGTAATTTTGCAGGAATCACTGGCCAAAAAGGGAAATGTAGTATGGGATCATTGGTCAACCGAGACAAGTCTGGGAGATCCAGAGTGGCAAGGAATTGTAATTGTTGATTAACCTAAGGGTGATACTGGTGTGGCATAGGGACACCAGTAGGGCCATAAACCAGCTGAGACGGGTAATTTTATCTAGTAGGCCCTCCTACATATGATTGTTGTTGACCAGGATAAATAGGATTCGATGGTTTTTGAGGAACATTCATGAGTGGGGGAAAACGGGTGGATTCTGAGGGGTACAAGTCAGTTGATTCGGTTTTGGAGGATAAACAATTTTTCCTTGAGGGGGGTAAACAGTTTGTCCCCGAGGAGGATACACATTAGCCCCATGGGGAGGATAAACATTAGAACCTTGGGGAGGATAAGAGTGTTGTCCTTGAGGACCCCAGGTGGGATTTGGGATGCCCAAATAAGGTTGTCCATAATATAGTCCAGAAGGAATAGGATTTGACACTCCTCCTTGTGGGTTATGGTATGATTTCCCCCCAGTGTAGGGTTGATTAAATGTGCCTCCTGAAGATACTCCCTGGGATTGTGAAGGGTTTCTAACAAAATAAGGTTTCCCCCCTACCATAGGTGGATTAAAAACTGGGGATTGACTAGTAAAAGGAGGTTGTCCTCTGGAAGGAGCATAGAAAGGTGGTTGTCCCCCTAAAGGGGTAGGCCCTTTATAGGAAGGTTGTCCCCTGGGACCGATAGGTCCACTAGATGGTGGTTTCCCCCCAGTCGGGATATGTCCCACAGTGGATTGCGTCTCTATGGAAAGGGTTTGCATTCTCTGGTGTAAGGATGTTCCAACAAGATCCTAAGGAATGTGAGGAGTTGTAGAGTGAAAAGGTGTACAGGTGAGAGTAGCGGTTGAAGTGACTTGGGTATGAGTAGAAGTGATGACTCCAACATTAAGATGTAATTGTGCTGACGTAACAACAGGATCGATGACCTGTTCGATGGGGTGATCGATAGTTTGACCAGATGTTCCTGCCTCAGCAACATGAGTGTCATGAGAATTAAGAGGTTGTCGAATGTATTCAAAATTCTCATAAACATCACGTCCCAATGGAGTCCTCCATACAGAACAACCAGGTGTTTGATGTGTATCTACTATAGTAGTAGGACGAATGGGGGTCCTATAGTCATCACCAACAATTGGTTCTGTGGATCCCATATATGTCTTAGTAATTGGTCTCAAAGGTAAACCTAGGACTTATTCTTTTATAACATTACCGAGCGAGTCCAATCGAACTAAGAGTGGTTCAATAGGAGCTGCTGACATAGGTGTAGCATGGGGAGTGGGATTTTCAACCATAACCAAAGCTCTTTCTAAATTTTCTAACAAAGGAGTAACAACACTCCTAGCATCAGAATGATTTTCTTCCTCTCCATGGTAGGTGTCTTTTGGTGAGTTAGGAGGTAAGGGTTGGTAACCTTCTTCTGGAGGAAACCCTTGCATCCTACGTGATAGGTGAAGACCTTTATCATCTACAAGCTCAATTTTGAAGAAATACTAAAATAACAACACACACTAAAAAATCTAGAGATACCAACAAGCAAACAAACCTTCTCTCGATGACCGTACTATTTGGTGATGAAATCCAACATCGCATGATCAAGTCAAGAAGGGGCTAGGATATGAGCGGGTGGAACAATTATGATGGTAACCTGCTTAACAGACTTATGCCTTGGTGCAAGCTTCCACACAGTAATCGTGGATTTACCCTCCAAGGAGCCTGAGTGAGTTTGAGCACTGTCTGTTCCAGGTATAGTGAAGACTTCCCTTCACTGTCAGCTTGTGTAAAGACCCTAAATATGATGGCTACTAAGGACACCAACTCGCAGTCATACCCTGGGCAGGTACAGTTGACAGTCCCGTCCAAACGTATGGGTAGGATAACAAGTCCAAAATCCTTCGAGATAACTGAGGAAAAGTGGACTGGTAGAACTCTAGAGGACCCCAAACAGATTTGGAATTCACGAAGTATCGATACCAAATGAAAACAATTAAACCTCAATAAGAACCCCCAATATACGATCTGACTACTATGAACGGTTAAACCATGAAGGGATAATCTCTGTAACTCTCCCGTACGCGACCTCGTGCGTAACCCCTGTGTGAGAGGGGGATCCCAGATAAGCTAATACAAAAATTGGATTTTATCTCCCTATCGCAAGATGCTAATGTTTGTTTTGAATTCTTTGGAGAGTTGTGCTCACGGCCTAATCCAAAGAGCTAATCCTAGTCTAATGTTGGTGGAAGAATCTAAAAAGGAAAAAGTTTCTAGATCAATTTTAATTAGCATTGATTTTTGTGGTTGTTCTTTACTCAGAGGTGATTGAGAGTGAAACTGATGATATTATGACTCAATTCCCAAAAATGCATAAGAAAAATGATAAACAGTCTCTTCTTTCAATGAATTTCTATTTATGGGAAGGAGAAGAAATTTTCCTTTTCACTATCAAACACAAAAATGCAAAGATAGCATGCAATTGTTCTCAATCAAGAATCCAATTTAATGCTAAACTATTCAGAAAATGATCCTAATATCCAAAATCCAATTGTGAAAATATATATCTTTGTCTAAATATGAATTTTAATCAACTTGATTCAAAGATTCTTATGCCAACCAGATTTCACTATTTGCAAGTTTCAAGCAATTGGAAGCAAACATCATATAAACAAAAAGCACACTCTCACTATGATCAAACAAGAAGCAAACAAAGCCAAATTTTCCAAAAATAAAATCAAAATTCAAACAAGAGGAATTGCTTGGAAATATAAATCAAAGATCGGATTGAACAATACACATATCCCTGAACCTCCTTGTAATAACTTTCATGCAATCAGATAAATGAGAAAGTATCAAACCAACTCCAGATCTCAAAGAGGAAGAGTGATTCCAAAACAAGGAAGGGTGTTTTCAATATCTTTTAAAAACCAAACAGAACATCAAAAACCCTTAGAAATAAAATGGTTGCAAGTTTTACATAAGGCACATACTGATGGAAAAATTCCTGAGCAAGAAAGAAAACCAAAAATCACACCCAAAAGAGGTATCCCACTAATTTTCAACAGAGAGGAAAATCGACGCTCTGGTGATATAGGCACCAAAGCGTTGCAACGCTCTGTAAAGAACTTTAGGGGATCATTGAGCTTGAAATCAATGCTCTGGATGTAATGGAAGGGGAGCACTAGTTTCTAAGAATGAAAAGTGTTGACCCAGAAATCAAACAACTCAGGAAAACTTAAACATCAGCGTGTGTAGGATTACTTCAAGACTCGAAACACATCTAAAAACCAGAAAAAAAATAGTGAATAGGATCTAAAGATGGGAAAAGACTAAAACTAGACCAATGAAGGAAACCAAAACTGAAAGCTTCTATCCCCAGTGGAGTCGCCAATTTCTTTTGTAGGAAAATTCCCCTGCAGACAGGTGAATTCCCTCTTGGATCTTAGACCCCTATGACCAAGATAGAAAAGTGATAACTTTGAACACTGACTTTTCTTTAAACATAGCTAAGCTAGTCAATAGAGAAGAGGAATAAAGTATGAGTACCTTTTTACGAATTTTTTCCTCACTCAATCCATGTTGAGCTTGATCTCCAAGTCCTTTAATGAGTCCTGCAATCCAATAAACAATGAAGATAAAGCATACTTTCTATTCTACCATGATTAGTTTAAAGCTAGATTTATCCAAAAGACAAGCTCATGAAAATGTACACAATCTTGAAGGAAAGAAGCCAAACACATGTATTAATGAGAACGAAATAAGGTGCTAACAAAGTGTAGATGTAGATGCAATAGACTCACCAAGATCTCCTTGTCCAACCCCTTACTCAAACGATCCACAATCAAAATGAAAATACTTTTCACTGATTATTATTCTCCTTTCACCATGAGAATGACTCCTTATATAGGCTTGGAGAGGCATAACCACTTTATATATTCTTGGGATAAGTTGAGGATATTACTCCATCAGTTGTGGAATTCCCCTTAGATCCAACCTTAAACTTGGATTCAAGCCAAACTGAATCGGATATTTCTCAGTTGTCTTTAGAGATAAGGAGGATTTGTGCACAAGATTTTCTCAACAGATCGACGCTCCATCAAAGTGGGCCACAGAGCATTGCATTTCTCCCTGCTAAGAGGGAAAGGAGTGCTAGCGCTCCTTGCAAATGGGCAGGGGAGCGTTGATCTCCAAAAATTCTTTTATGATGGTAATTTCTCAAGGTAAAAGTTTGTACTCTTTTCCAAGAGATATATTTTTATCTTCTAACAAACCTTGGAGGATATCTCAAGTGTTTCTTATGATGTCGTCCGCGATGCGACACAAGCCAGACAATAATATGATTTTACGACACTTGCGACAATGACAATGAGACATCATCGAAGTGAGTAATTTTGACATGTAACAATATCCACTTCAAATTTCTCATTATCTCAAGACTTTATGTAAGTTGGAAAGTTTGAATATGTGAGGACCATCATTAGACCCTATTAGGTGTGCCAACCAAAATAGGAAATAAAATATCCAAGTAGAGTGATATGTCCCTAGGGAATCAAGGAAAGAAAAGAATCCTTCAAGAGTAAGTGTGATCATGGTACATGTTGGGGTTACTTCATGGCTTATGGTGTCATTTAGTCCATTTATATGAGCACCTTTGTGAAGGGTGCACTTTCTTTTGAGTTACCACTTTCTAAGCACTAAATTATTTTACCCCTTAATTTGCCTTTTTTTTGTCCTTTTATCATAATTTCAGGTCCCTTTTATAAGGTTTCAAGGTATAATGTTTTAGGTAGAGATCAATTATGGAATGGATTTTGAGAGTCCTTTGTTATTATCTATTTCTTTATTTATCATTACTCTTTATTTATTATTCTTCTACTAGTAGCTGCAATCAACCTTCTAGGCCTTTAGCTCCTCTTCTCATGAGAGCATGAACCATGACATATTACCAAATTTTAGTACACTGCGACAGGCTTCAGGATGGTAAATGTTTAGTATGGCAGGGAAATAGAATGTTACCCTTGTGAGGGCCCCCTAGTAGTACCCATTTTCCTTGGGGGTGACAACACGGGACTAAAGTACAAATGTTAACCACCAAGGTAAAGAAAGGAAACAAACATAACTTCTTGAGCTAATGATCCATTATCCAACTTCAACAAATGATCCTCATTCACATTCCTAGTATATTAAGCACAAAACTCCATATGAAAGAAATAATAAAATACCTCATGGTGGCATGGGATTACCATCTCCCAAACACTATGTTAACTGGATGTGATGTGCTTGGATGATCCAAAATAGAAGAGGCAACTTGAGGAGGGTTTTTGGGTTGCCATGGGTGGACATTCTGATCATCATCATCAACAAAATCAATGTCTTCATTGTGAGCCATGAGACATGATCTCCTTTAGTTACCCCTAGGGATGGGTGGGTAAAAAGTATCATTTCATTGGTTATGTTTGATGCAATTTTTTGTAGAAAACACGGATTGTGGAGTATTTCCTTCAATAAGGATTATTTAAAGGTATTACCCTACCTCAAGGGTTCTATTGATGTGGGAACAATTCCCCATGCCAACATGATGTTGGAAAATGTTTAACAGGTAGCATATGCTTGTCATTGATGGCAAGTACAACAGTGAAGATGGAATGAGTATAGGAAGAATGTAACAGATGGGAATTAGAAGCAGTTTCGGAAGACACTGCAGAGGATGGTTGGCAGATAGCATATGCTTGTCATTGATGGAAAGTACAACAGTGAAGATGGCATGAGTATAGGAAGAATGTAACAGACAGGCATCAGAAGAAGTTTGGGAAGACACTGTAGAGGATGGTTGGCATGCTTTATAGGCAGTATGCACTTGTCATTGATGGCAGGATCAGAGTGTGCATCGATGGAAAAACAGGAACAACGTAAGCTCAGGAGGAATTAACGCAGAGTCGAATGCAGTGCGTAGGTGTGCACCAGGGATGAGGTTAACTCATGGCCAAAGCTCAAGGGAGATAGAGTACTTAGGATCACAAGCAGATCAAAGGTCGAGGCCTTTGACACTTAGAAATTCTTCCAAGAAAGGAGGATGCGTAAGCTTGGAGGAGAAGCGTCAGTGATCGTTGGATCCCATCCCGAATTCCCGATGACCGTCATATCTCAATGTAGACAAGAGGAGCGTGTAGATATGGAGGATAGATCTCGGGCATTAGATCCAAGCGTAGGGTCCGACCACCATTGGATCAAGGAGAACTTGCACGTTCTTTAAAGTGCAAGGAGTAGAGGGCTCACAAAATCTCGAAAGAAGGAGGACTGTCCATCTACAGGAAGGACACGTGGGGATAGATCGTCAGTTCGCTGACTGGAGAGTCAAAGGAACGATGTTCCCTAACCTCTCAAAATCACGATATCTGAAATTGCGATTTAATCTCAGCCGTCAGATCAAGATCAGATCTGGACCATTGATCCAACTCCATATCGGAGTTTCATGAATCGCGACATGGAGAGACAAGAAAACAATGCAACAAGAATGTCGAAATAGCGATATACAAAATCGCGATTCAATTGCAGTCGTTGAATCAAGATCAGATCTGGACCGTTGATCCAAGACCATTTCAGAGTTTCGTGGATCGGGACTTTGAAGTGACAAAAACACAGAACGACAAGAGTGTCGAAATCGCGATGTGTGAAATCCCAACTAAATCTGAACCGTCAGATCAAGATGTGATCTGGATTGTCGACCCGACTCACGTCAGCAAACCACATCAGCTAGGAACATGTGGCACAACCAGGTAATGACAAGTGTCAGACTGATTCAACATTGCAGGCACATGTAAGTCATGAATCAGAGTGACACGTGGCAGTATTCAACACGTGTCAATCCACGTGTGATGTCAGCAGATTTACACCACTCAGGAGATGGACAGATGTCGGAGGACGAGGAGGGGCTAAAGGGAACGAGCCTTGTCACATGGTCAGGTGGAGAATGATACAAAAGGTGACATGACAGGAGTGGGGCCCTTCGTCAATACTCCACCATTCCAAACCCCCCCCCGTATTAAAGGAAGAAAGGCAAGGGGGGTCCGAAATCACTTGAGTGTCATTGATCTGGGCACTCTAATCCTAGCCGCTCGAGAGATGCGCGCCCAATTCCGGAACCCCCCCCTCCGCTTAAAGGTAGAATGGCAGGGGGGCTTGGGAATCCAATCTCGATCGTAGATCTGGGAGCACAGATTCTGGCCATCCATATTTTCTCGCCGCATATCCAAAAGGTGCATTTATGCCCCAAACTTAGGAATGCATAAGCTCGATTGCGCCAAAGAAGACGAGGAGTCTCAACTGCCAGAGAGGTTGAGAAATCTCAGCAGAACACCCAGTGATGCTGGACGCATGGTGGAAAATGACCAGAGAAGCTGAAGAGTCACGATGATGATCAGACAGAGCACTCAAGTTACGGAGGAATTTGGCACGGAGTGTGCATGCAGAGGCATTGCGAATAGTGCATGCACAAGGAGCATAGGTACTATAAGAATGATGAAAAAGAAGAGATGGGGGTTGTTGTCGTGGGCAGGATTAAAGTGTGAGCAAGGAGACAGAGCGCAGGAGCAGAGATGCATGCAAGAGGAAGGTTGCATCGAAGGGATATGGTGCAGAGAGTATACAAGGCAGAAGAATAGAAAGTGTAAGGGGCGTGCAGAAGACTCTGATGCAGACAAGACAGAGTAGCGTAACAGAACAACAACAGGGCTGGTAAGCCATTGAATAATTTAATATCACTGTAATAAGTTTCAGTAACAAAGAATTTATTATTCAGGGTGGTTGGGAGGTGCTAAGGAGGACTGGTGTCCTCAAAGGTTCAAGTGGGTGCTTGAACACAGGGAGTTGGTGCTTCCTTCTAGTTGGTGCTAGAGA
>ML787487.1:262285-321935 GCA_009831015.1 Picea engelmannii
TCCAAAGGGGGTAAATTTGAAAAAACTAAGGATGTGAAATAAAATTAAAATACAAACAACCCAAAATACAAATGAAAAAATAAAACACAAACTTTGGGACTTTGGGATTTCTGGAAAAATTGCATGATGTGTAAAGTCAATCCCACATATAAAAGTAATTTCCCAATAGTAAATGTTTGATGGTATGATATCAAATAAAAGTAAAAAAATAAAAAAATGGAAAAAATAAAATAGATATTTGACGATTTGGGAAATTTAAAAACCATGAGTGTGAAATGTTGTATGCAAATTCCAGTGTCTAAAAATAAAATTAGAATAATAAAAAAAAATACAAATATGATGAAAAAAAACCAAAATCTTTGAAATAAAAAAATAAGTGAAAATAAAATACAAATTGGGGATAAGAATAAAATAATCCAAAATGTACATGCCCATATATACAAAAGAAAATCTGGATGGGTAAGGCGAAATGAGGATGAGTTATGAATGTAGATCATGGTTCCAAATATGAATTAAGGTTTTGATTGTGGATCAAGGTTCCGACTGTGGATCGGATCCACACCTAGAATTATGAGAGATGTGGAAAAAGTATATTATATAAATTTTGGATGTCCGGGATAAAATTAATGTGACAGTTAAATTGAAATCCTGGATCTGAATATTAAAAATTCAATATGGCTAGGCTAAATGAGGTCGGATTTCATATTATAATTATGAATGAAAATTGGCCTTTTGGGTAATATAAGCAGCACACAACGAATGAGTAATGAAACTTCAAGGATCCATCAACGAAGGTGATGATTCTACATCTGAAATACTGGTTGGAGAGAAAAATATTCGTATGATGAAAAATATGGATGGCTAGATTCCGAATGTTATAGTAAATAATGATCAAAATATGAATGAGTCTTGTTCAATATGAATAAGATTAAGGTTTCCTATGGTAATGCATTTCAAATTTGAAGTGGGAAAGAAAACAATCTTTTGGTTTCCCAAGGTAAACTTGATGTTTCCATGGTTTGGCCAAGAGTTCCAAGGTTGCTACAATGTGCACAAAACTTGAAGTTTCTTTCATGTGTTTCCTTTTTATTCTTCCACTTGGGTCTTTGCATACTCTGCTCCTTGAAACAATTAAAACAAACATTAGTATTAACTCTATATATTCAAGGTAAATATATTTACAAGAGTAGAGTCAAAGAAATAGATGCATATGCATGAAACTTTAAAACAATATATCTCTCCTAAAAAAAATAAAAAAAATCCCTTTCTTAATGATATGATGATATTGCAAATCAAAGCATGCGAAATGGAAGTGGTCCAATTATCAAACATTTAAATGTAAACCATTCCCATGCAAGACTGATATTAACAACTAAGTAATGGAAAACTAAAGACAAATCTCTAATTTGAGCAGAAACTTGTGGAACTATAATATACTTTAGAATTCATTGCCCAAAACTCATAAACCATGTTATGAACATAGGGTAATGAGGCTTCAACATTATTCATAGTTCATTCTCCCGAGACAATGGATTCACATTCTAGTGCTTTGTTTATTCACAAGTCTTCATTATCATTACTAAATGTTAGGAGCATTAAGTAGAGGGAAAATAAAGGAAATGATGGAGAGAAGAAACCACCCTACTTAGTTACGCATATCCAACACAAACATAAGTGTGAATACCACAAATGGATCAAGTAAGAAAGAGGATGTGATGTGGCTATATTCTCATTAAGGTCAACTATTCATTTATCAATGATGTAGTGAGACAACAACTCAAGCTAATGCATAAGAAATCAACAAGCCCTCAAAAGCAAATTCCCTTCAAGGCAAGAGATTGAGAATTGAAACTTACAATAAAATATGATAAAAAATACATTCAACTCCAGTTAATGAAATGACATTTAACCAGTGAGATGACAACTTGCCAAATTTCTTGCAAATAAGAGATGAGTAGAAGGATGAAATCAAAGTGAAAGCATAAGTATGCACAAGAAGATGATTATATTACAGTGTGAAATTCACATAAGTTAGAGATTTAAACTACCTACACCACATGCTCATGGAATCAATAATCATTAAAAGAATGAAACCATAAAAAATTATTGGATGATCAAACCTTAAATTTAAAGGGTCAATTAATATCATAAATAATCCTAAGAGCCTCAATGGAATGCTACCTAGGTTTTCTAGACAAGGAGAAATGATGCATTATTATGGTCATCCTAGACTACTCATACTTGACCTTAGTATGCCTTAATATTGTGATCACACTATAGGACCGACCTTCAATTGTGTTTCCTCAACCATACCAAGTATCGATACCTTCTTGTTTTGACTCAACTATGACAACTTTGATTTTCTTTGAGATAACTTATTCCTTCGTGAATTTAATAATACCACTACAAACCAAGGTACAAGATAAACCATGAAATCATCATAGAAAAATAGAAGTTAAAGGTTAATAAAACATTAGCTCAGAATAATCAATAAACATGATCAATGGGTAAAAGCATTCCAAAGAACTATTTACAAGGAGCATGCCAACGGATAGAAGGAGCATTAGAAAACAAAGACCTACTGAAGAAAAACAAAAAATAATGTACAATCAACAAAGATATATTGAGAAATGGAAACCTCCTCAAAGATAAGCAATCATTAAAGGTCCAAACCCCTAACCCCCTAGGTAGTCAAATAATATACAATGAGATAATAGTATTAATAGTTTAGGCATTAGAGCTAATTTTTTTGGTAGTGGGCCCCTTTCCTTTTGCTTATAAAATAAAAATAAAAATAAAATGGGGAATGTTGTGGCCACAACAATTGGTGACACATTGAAAGAACCAGTTATCTTTGTCAACATAAATCTAGGGCCTTTAATTCCAATGTGAATGTTAAGGATAAGCTCATAAACTGAAGGGTTTTCCAAAGGTTATGTGTACCACAATGATGCCAAATTTCTAAAATATATAATCCAAAATTTCAATTACTTTCCATCTAACATATCCTTTTCAAAGATCCAATTAGTGAGTTAAATTTCTTTAATTAGATACACAATTTTGATTAGTTTTGGTTTGACCATGGATTTTTTTACTTTTATAACAAGCAAACGTCTACATAAGTGTGTTCCTCATCTCTCTTCTCCCGGTATTACTTCACTGTCATTGAGCATCCGTAGTGTTTATGAAGTTTCCTCGATACCATACACACATGCCCCACTGCCAGCAAGCATCCATAGACCTGTTGGGTTTACTTGTACTTCCCACACTATTAATATTTCTTTCAACTTCCTTTTTATTTTACATCATGATCACCCTTTTAGATTTGTATATAAGTATTGGATGTGAAAATGGGTGTATAAAAAGTGGGGTGATACAAGAGTTTCTTTGATTTGTTGAGTAGATGCTAAGAATTTAAGTTTAACCCACATATCTCCCCAAAAACCATCATATCAATAACCATCTTAGTAATGTGAGATGGATGGAGCTCAAAGAAAACAACTGATAGAAACTTTCCTTTACTTATGGGTTATCATGGTATGTTTAATAAGAACATGTGTTTCACCATAACTATCGGTAAATATCCACAACTAAGAACTTCATGAAGGTTTTTTCAAATAGAGCAGCCCATGTATTCCATGACTTGTAAGAATGTATTTAGTGTGTGACCGGATTTGGACCTGCTCCACACTCAAACTCAAAGATTAATGCTTAGGTGAAATGACGGAGTCAAATCAGATCAGGGAACACAAACATTCAAAATAAGGGATGAAAACAATATGTACAATGAGAAAGCAAGTGATCAAACTAAACCAATCATGATTTTTTTTTTTAATTAAATTAAAAGAAATCTCGAAAGAAAAAAAATGTCACTTATAAAACCAAACTAAAAAATAAAAATGGAACATGACAACATGGGAGAAAGAATCGAAGTACAAATGATATATACAAAAACATTTACATTACAACCCTAGGAATTGAAACAAGGGAAAAAGCTCCCCCAGATATACTTTCCATACAAACTAAAACCCAACAAGAATGATATTCATGACCAAGTAAATAATCTAGAAATCAAGAACAAAAAGATTATGAGGAACAATAATCAAGTAAACTAATATCAAATCAAGCTCCTTATTCCAATTAATTTGCACCTTTCTTGGTGACAACAATTCAAATTCCTAAATTGGTCAAAATTAAAAATCCAATAAATTCATAAGTAACACTTTTACAAGAATTCACACCCGACAAACTTACTACCATAGATAAGGCCTTGGTAAAATAATATTTTTAAAGAACATGACCTTCAATCTCAGAAATTGCATTGATTATCGTTCACCAAGGTATTAAATTCCTCTTTGATTATTAATCCTAATCATCCCAATGATTTTATCACTCACACTTGATGGGATAAGAGAATAAACCCACTACAATTGTTGAAAAATTAAGTAAAGAAGGAAGTAAAATTATGTACAAATAAAAATAAATAAAGTAAATAAACTACACTGAAATAAAAATCAAAAGAAAACTATGCCAGGAATTAAAATCATAATCAACTTGAAAGATAAGCATACAATCCAAACAACATGTGACACGTCATGAACATTATCAAAAAAACATTTTCATTGAAATCAAGGGAAAGAGTTGGGAAATATAGGTGAACCATTCGAAAAAAAATCCCAATGACATATTCCCAGAGTATAGTTCATAATATGGAAGGGAAAACTAAGCAAGGTCATGAGAATTAATGATTAGAGAACTAAAAATCTCATAACTAATTGACCCATATAAGTTTTCTCTTCTGTCTGGTGAAACAATTAAATTGTTCTTGGTACTTAACAACATAGGTTAATGGAAATGCTAAAAAAAACAAGTTTTCAATTATTTATGTGAAACATTGCACAAACATTCAAACCCTCTAAACTCACTACCATGAATAAGTCCCTTGTGAATTTGAAAACACCAAACTTTCAATCTTAGACATTGCATCTGATATCTTTCACCAAAATATCAATTTCTCCTTACCATGAAAGATGATTATTAATTCCAAAGATTCAAATGATATCAATAGTTTAATCCAATGAGGAAATAATATAATATTACAACTATGGAGGAAGATTATAATAATCATGATGGATAAAAGTGACTCCAAACAACAATTTCATTGAAATATATTTCCATTAAAACTGTATCAACGAATAGATCAGAAACCATATATAAAATATATGACTAGGGTTGTATTTCTAATAAAAAATATAATTAATAAATAACATGATTGTTGAATTCTAGGGATTTGTAACATAGAAATGTTTTCAAGGTAATCAAGGCATAAAATTCCAAGAGTAATACTTCCCTGAGTTGTCCAAACATGTTTCCAGTCTGTAGGGAAGAATGTTTTTTGTTGCTAGTTATAACAACCTGCTTGTATACAAGAAGAAACTCAACTTAATTAAGCTATTAACTTGATAGGAAAACTCATACTTAAATGATTTTCTCAATTAAAAAAAAAATTATTTACAGGAGGAAATAAAGATACTAAAACTAATCAAAGAAAAAAACTAGAAAGAAAACTGAGCTAAGTTCCACTATTCTAAGTCTATACTAAAATATGTTGGCTGAAAGAAATGAAACAAACTAAAAGGCAGTATGACCATTAGACTAAATCCAAACCTGTAATAAAATTATCATTCAAAGGCATTCAAAAGGATTGGGGTGGTATTAATCTATGACAAAAATAATTTTAACACTCAAACTTTCATTAACTATGTACAAGATAGTAGAATCAAAACTCAAAAAAAATCTAACTAAGATAAATCTTTCCAACCATAATTCAATTGAGATGGAGATTGGAAATATTTAAATGCTCATTTCTATAAAAAGGAACTGCAAAGTTTTCTTTATTGATCCGTAGGATCTTTTAATGACTATGGTTGAGTTTTAATTTTGCATGCGTTAATTAACCATTTGAGAAACTTAGTGAAAGAATGATGAAAGAAGAGGAATTATGACAGCCATATACACATATGCAGATCTGAAATGAAATAATAGACAGCAAAACATAACACGCATATTGATAACGGAGTTCGGCACAACTTTGCCTACGTCTCCGGGCCTTTTTATCTGTGGGGAGGCTTCTTTATTTCTGTTCAAGAGCTCAAAAATACATCGCTGCAATGCCAAATGGCTACAAGACTGATTTGGTCATGCTCTTCCAGATCTCTAGAACCCTGCAAAGAAAACGGCACGCAAAACAGACGTCCGGAGCTCCCAGAAATGATCCGACAGCGTCTCCTTCTCAAAAGCTTCTCTGCCTCTAAATGGCTTTGGCTTGGCTTCTCCTCAGCATAACTCTGCTCTTACTGCCCTCCCATGGCCTCAAACAGGCCTGGTTTATATAGATTTGAAGTTGGTTTCTCATCTCCAACTTCCTCCCAAAATTTAGGCTCCATAAATGCCCAATATCTCCCAAAAATGGAGAAAATCAATTAAAAATAGGCTAAATAACAATTAAAACCCAAAAATTAGGCATAAAACCCACTTTGCAACTATAATATGGGTGCTATCCCCCTTCGTCCAGTGTGCGCCCCCTTGGCAGGGTCATATGGGCCATGTGGCCGAGCGCCAGCCCCCCTTTTTGCGCTAACTCCCGGTCGTTGGCAAACTGTTATAACCGCGCAACCATAGGATCTCGAGCTAAAAACTTTAACCACCCGCGCTCTGTTGTAGGGATAGGGTCTGGGTCATATGGCGATGGTTGGCACGGAAACCGTGGGTGAGTCATATCCATAAACACCCGTAAGTCAAACCGCGCCTGTTTATATGGCGTGGTCCCGTGTAATGTATGTGGAACCGAGGGTTGGGGCTAAGCCCCGGCCCTTTCCCCCGCCAACCATACGTTAATACAAATTCAAATATATTTGTTTACATATAGCTTGTAAGAACCAATGGGCACCCGGGTGGTTAGCCCGGTCCTGCCAGTCCTCTGCCTGGTTGGGAGGTCACCGGTTCGACTCCCGTGCACACCATATGAATTTTACATATAACCACAACCAATCACGGGGTGCCACATGGCAGCCCATGACTGGGCCACGTGGCACCTCAACAACCAACCGATGAATTCCACGCATCAGCCGCTGATTCATCCATGTCACTTGCCACTTGTCAACCGTCGTACTTCCCTATCACCTTGCCACGTCAGCTGCTGACGTCACCCATGCCACGTGTCAACCTTACAGTGGTGACACGTGTCACCTCCGGATAGGTCCAACTGTACGCCCGTACGTCGAAATCTGCCTGCCATGTGTCGCTTCCTAAAGCTACCACGTGTCACCTCCTGGAACTGCCACGTCAGCTGTATAGACCGTATGGTCTGCACAGTCAGCATGCCCAATGGACTGTACGGACTGTACAATCATCCCTTTTTTTACCTATTTGGCTTTTCGGACAGAACACGATATCTTCTCCATACAGAGCCCATTTGACAAAGTAAATATACCGCCAGAATCAGGAAGATGAGACAGACGTAATGGCACTGGTTTCATCGCATTCCGAGCACTTTCATTTTTGAGCATTTTTCAAGCCCTGTCAGGCTTCTGGATCTGATTTCGGATCACACCTCCCCACAAAAAGACCTTTTGGTCCCCAAAAGGTTACTGAACAGTCAACAATCTCGGGATAGGCCACTTGACTTGCTCTCTGTTAGCCATTTGAACCCTGTTACATCTTACTGAAGCCACTATCATCCATGTAGAAAACATTGCTAATGACAGCATAAAAAAGACGACTGCAAATGAACTGATATATTTTAGATATCTGCACGACATGAGATTATCTTGAAGCAACTTATGATTGATTTTCCATTCAACAACCATGTCTTGTTCTTGCTTAAGATCAATTACTTCATTTGAAACAATTATTGGTTTGCTTGCTTGCACTGCCTTCTTTAACTGTTCCATTGTTTGAAGTGTTTTATTTGCTTTAACATGATGAGCATGAACCACATAATCATGACCTTATTTAGTGAATTGATATTGATTCTTTGTCCTATAGAAGATTGCCTTACGATCAAATAAGTATGGACTACCTAAGATCATTCCACATTCTCTTAACGACACAACATCACAAGTTACTTCGTCCACATACTTAGATGAAATTGCAAATTTGATTGTGCACTGTTTTGTTATGTGCATCTGATGATGATTGCTTATCCATTTAAGTGTGTAAGGCTTATGACGAGTTTGTTCTTTTAACCCCAATTGCTTAACCAATTCTTCTGAGATTAGATTAGATTGAGATCCACTGTCGATTAATGTGTCTATCTTAGTGTGTTGCATGATTACCCTTATATGAAACAAGTTGCTTCTACAATCAATCTCTTCACCATTTTTACCTGTCATACCAACCAATGAAATTTTTAACTCATCACCTAAATCCAATCCCAAGTCTATGGGTTTTGATGTCATTGCCACTGTTTGCGTTCCCTTCTTTTCTTTGAACCACTTTGGCCTCTTCTCAGGATGCAACTGCCAACATCTGTCCTCATCATGTCCCTCTTTCTTGCAATGCTTGCAAGAGGGCTTTCCTTCCTTCNTCATCTCCAACTTCCTCCCAAAATTTAGGCTCCATAAATGCCCAATATCTCCCAAAAATGGAGAAAATCAATTAAAAATAGGCTAAATAACAATTAAAACCCAAAAATTAGGCATAAAACCCACTTTGCAACTATAATATGGGCGCTATCCCCCTTCGTCCGGTGCGCGCCCCCTTGGCAGGGTCATATGGGCCATGTGGCCGAGCGCCAGCCCAAAGGGTTGTGCGCTGGCCCCCCTTTTTGCGCTAACTCCCGGTCATTGGCAAACTGTTATAACCGCGAAACCATAGGATCTCGGGCTAAAAAATTTAACCGCCCACGCTCTATTGTAGGGATAGGTTCCGGGTCATATGGCGATGGTTGGCGCAGAAACCGTGGGTGAGTCCTATCCATAAACACCCGTAAGTCAAACCGCGCCTATTTATATGGCGTGGTCTCGTGTAATGTATGTGGAACCGAGGGCTGGGGCTAAGCCCCGGCCCTTTCCCCCGCCAACCATACGTTAATACAAATTAAAATATATTTGTTTAGATATAGCTTGTAAGAACCAATGGGCGCCTGGGTGGTTAGCCCAGTCCTGCCAGTCCTCTGCCCAGTTGGGAGGTCGCCGGTTCGACTCCCGTGCACGCCATATGAATTTTACATATAACCACAACCAATCACGGGGTGCCACGTGGCAGCCCATGACTGGTCCACGTGGCACCTCAACAACCAACCGATGAATGCCACGCGTCAGCCGCTGATTCGTCAACGTCACTTTCCACTTGTCAACCACCGTACTGCCATGTCACCTTGCCACGTCAGTTGCTGACGTCACCTTTGCCACGTGTCACCCTTACAGTGGTGACACGTGTCACCTTCGGATAGGTCCAGTTGTACGCCCATACGTCAAAATCTGCCTGCCACGTGTCGCTTCCTGGAGCTTCCATGTGTCACCTTCTGGAACTGCCACATCAGTTGTATGGACCGTACGGTCTGCACCGTCATCATGCCACGTGGATTGTACGGACTGTACAATCATCCCTTTTTTTACCTGTTTGGCTTTTCGGACAGAACGCGATATCTTCTGCATACGGAGCCCGTTTGAAAAAGTAAATATACTGCTTGAATCAGGAAGACGAGACAGATGCAATGGCACTAGTTTTGTCGCATTCCGAGCACTTTCATTTTTGAGCATTTTTCAAGCCCTGTCAGGCTTCTGGATCCGATTTCGGATCATTTATTTTAAAAGATTCCTTTTATTTACTTTGTAAAATGACATTTTGTCCATAAAGAGGCATAGTACAAAAACTAAAGATGTCATTTAATGGACCATGATTAACGATGAATTCAGATACATAGTGCGATTTCTTTTTAGAATGTCAATGATTCAATGCTTCCTTTTTGTCAACAATAATTTTGCACAAAATATTATAGGGAAAATATCAGCATGCAAGCCCTTCATTTCTTTCTATCTCATGAAATTATTTTTCAGATCAACCAACATGTTACTTTTATTAAGATTACACTATACAAGCCAATTAAAAATAACAATAATCTACAACTGTAATTTATTGAAATAAAGATAAGCCACGAAGGGTTTATTCATTGGGTGCATATTTGAAAAGAGTGGTGATCTAAAAAATCCTTAGATGCTAATTTTTTAACTACATATAAACATCCACTTGATCTTCGAAATAATAATGATTGCTTGACTACATCTAAAGTTTTTATCTAACCATACACACTTTATGTTGGATCATGTTGTCATTGATGTCAAATGATTGATGTCATAGGATTGATGTCAAGGGATTGATTGATGCCAAAGGATTGCTTGATTGATGTCAAAGGAACAATGTTTTGTATGCCAAAGGATTGATGTCAAAGGAACAATTTCTTGTCATAGCATATTGATGTAATATGTATTGCCCTTGATGATAATGGATTTATGTCAAGTATAATCATAGTCATATGATGTCATGCATAGATGAATATGGATCAATGAGTTGTCATTGATACATGATGCATAGATGAAGATGGATCGATGTGGTTTCATTTATATATGATGCATAGTTGGATTGATGTAAATTTTACTCCTTATTGTCTTGATAAAGAGTACAAATGGATGAAATCCAAAGTGGTCCTCTTATGGTGAAAGCCCTCACGGGAAGACGCTTTGTGTTTGAGTTATCCTAGAAGTATGGTTAGAGAACCCATGTTTAATTGTGGAATACTTATATGAAGTTCAGTGAATTTGTTAGTGAAACCATCCTAGATGGATAGTGATTTTCATGCCATTTTCGATGGTATGTGGAACGCCACATAACTCCTCACGGTTTGAGAGTTATGAACTTACGAAGTTGAAGGACCCTTATATGTTGGCTTGAAGCCCCAAAAGGTTAAAGAAGTCAGAGTGCTTGCAAAGAAGGAGGATGATTTAAATAATAAAGTGAAGTGACAAAATCAAAGAAGATTATTTAAATAATAAAGTAAAGTGACAAATTCAAGAAATATTATTTAAATAATAAAGTAAATGGAGAACTTTATAATTATGGAAAGTGGTTAACCCTAAAAGGAGGAAAATGGGTTAAGTGGTCAAGTGGTCAAGTGGCTATTGAATACATGGACAAGTGGAAAATTGGGCAAAGTTGGACAAAGTGATTATGTGGACAAAGTGACTATGTGGAGAAAGTGACCTAGATGCTTCTAAGGAAGCTACTTGGAGAGTATAAATAAGAGGCAAGGGTCTCTTGTGAAAATATCTCTTGAGCATATCTTGAAGATATATTCTGAGAGAGAGAGTGACTGGAAGATCTCATGGACGCATCAAAGTTTTCGTAAGTCTGAGATATTGACGACAAAAGTTTTGGAAGTTCAGAAACCCAAATTTTTTAAGGAGTACGTGAGAAGCAGTGGGCCAGAGAGCGTACATACGCGGGCTGAAGTGAACCAGAGCACGTACACATGCAGGATGAAGGAAGACAGAGTGTGTATAGTTGATGGAAGTCATGAAGACTTGATTGTGAGCTAGTGCCAAGTTCTTGACGGTTGAAGCAAGTTTCAGATATGCATTCTATGGGCTCAGATCTGCCATAGAAACTCTGGTATGGTTACATAGTTGTCTTGATGGATACTCTTTCATATTGTATGGTGAATTCTTGAAGAATTATTGGTATGGCTATTATGATTTGGTTTGTGTTGGTTGATGGAGTGAGAAACACTCTTATGTTTCAGTATTGATATGATTGCAATATTATACTTGTTTCTTATACATGATTAAGTAGCATTCAATTGTATGATTGAGGAGCATGAGTAAGTTTTGTGATGCAAGAGAATCACTCCACGTCAGCAGCGTGCCAACCAGCCAACACATCCAACACGCATTTAATGGAGAAAGGGAGAGGTGTAGCCCTCTCAATTTTGAAATTCAAAATTTCAATAAATTTTGTAAGGCTGTAAGAGCCGACCAAGCATCTGTTCAGGAAGTGGTTGAGGTTTCCTTAAATGGTAGCCTACAGCAAGCCCAGGATGTAGTCAGGATTGGGCATCCATTTATGTAATGTAGCCATAGGAGCCGCTCTATGATAGCGATAGCTCAGAGATGTTGGTTGAGGATAAGCTCATGGGATCCCTCATTTGGTAATTAAGAAATTAGGGTAGAGAGTTAGGAGGAGAGAACAGAGAAGAGAGGTCTCGAGAGAGAGAGAGTTGATACTTGTTATAGTCCAGCCTTTGTAAACACCTTGTATAGGCATTTATGAATTAATAGAAGAGTAGTTTTTCCTGCCATGAATTGTCTATATGTGTTCGCATGTTTTTATGCATTTCATGTTTTAGATGCATAACTAGTGAAGCATTTCATAAGTTTCAATTCCTTCCTGTCTTGGAGTTTCCGAGTGCAAGGAGTGCACATAGTCCGCAAGGTGTGCGTTGACAGAGGTGAGACAACCTTAGGAAATCTCAAGAGGGATAACATTGAACCTTCATCAACAGAGGTGCAAGGAGTGCACAGGAAGGAAATTTGTCTCGAGTTCAGGGAAGACAGAACTACTGAAGGTTTTGTGAGACTCTGCCAAGAGGGAATTGAGTGGATGCACATGGTGCATAGAAGGAACTCTATTTCAAGTTCAGTGAGAAGATAGAGTCACTGAAGATTCTGTAGAATCTCTTCTAGGAGGGCATCGAGCGAGTGCAAGGAGTGCACCGAGAAGAACTCTCTTTCAAGTTCTGAGATAAGGGAAGTGTCACAGGGAAGACACTCACAGTGTTGTTGAATACTCTGTAGGCTCTGCAAGGTGTGCATCAAGCAGGAGAACGCCAGGTGAGTGTAAGAAGTTTCCTTTTCTAGAAAACTTCTCGGATCTGAGTTATTCAAGATCC
This sequence comes from Picea engelmannii, assembly GCA_009831015.1. Taxonomy (NCBI): domain Eukaryota; kingdom Viridiplantae; phylum Streptophyta; class Pinopsida; order Pinales; family Pinaceae; genus Picea; species Picea engelmannii. Next base: position 275,232 of record ML787487.1, read on the forward strand.
ACGAACGCAAAGTGTGTGCAGAAGTAAATCTCTGAGAGGATGAAGCTCAAAAGGGACAGCGTTTCTATAACGCAGACGAGACCCAAAGGAACCAGGCTCATAGGAGGAAGAGTCAAAGTTCAAGACCTTCGAGACTTAGAAAATCTTCTAAGTCAAAAAGATAAGAAAGCTCAGGAGGAAGAGCATAACTATCATTGAATCAGCACTGGGAAGAAAGATCTAGACCGTTGAATCTACATCCAGGAAATAAGAGGAGAGAGTGTAAGGAGGACAGATCTGAATCATCAGATCTAGCACCAAGGACCGATAGTTTTCGGATCTGGGAGAAGGTGCAAGGGGTTTAATCCCTAGGAAGACACACAAAAGGGTAGAATGGATGGCAGAAAATTCAAGGGAGAAGTGTCGAGTTGTTGTGAGCCATCAGATCCAGAAAAGGTGCGTGAGGTTTAAACCTTATAACAACAGAAGGAAGAGGACTCTTCAAGTCCCGAAAGCATCGGGACTATCCATTTTGGAGGATAGGTAGCAGAGATCTGGTCCATTTCACGAACTCAGGTATCGCGAGCTGGGAGGTGGAGTTCTTTGTGCTTCAAAACCCCGAGTCGCGAGATCATGAAATAGCGAGTTCGGTCCATTTCGTGAACTCGGGTATCACGAGCTGGGAGGTGGTTTCATAAAGTCCTGAGTTGCGAGGAGCAAGGAAGGAGATCCAGACCGTTATATCTAAGCCATGGGAGAACCATTGGATCAGAACCTCCACATGGTATTGCGTATCGGGGGTTCGAGGGTTGAAAGAATTTCTTTTCGACTGCAGAAGTCGTGAAGTGAAAAGCGTCGAGGGCTCATGCGAAAACGTGTCACATCCATTAGGTGGGGACTGCATGGTTGATAGGTGGCATAACAACAAGCGCCCAAAGGAAAGTGGAAGCGTGCGATAGGTGGTGGACACACGTCGCCTGAGAAGGAGTCAACCCATTGTTGACCTTTCACATTTTGTGGATTCGCAAAGGAGGAGAATGAGGGTTCAACACTCCAAATCACGAAGTCACAAGTTGCGAGTAGTGCTAAAGGAGTCAACCCATCGCTGACTTATTTTGCTTTAGGATTTCACAAAGGAGGAGCATGAGGGATCAACCCTCCAACTAGCGAAGTCGCGAGTTGCGAGTAGTGCTAGCACTTATCCCTAGCTAATGTTTATGTGTGGAAGGTGCCAGCAAGGTTTTGCGACCTCCTGGTCTCTGGATTGATCTTCTTCTGAACCGAAATGTCTCTTTGGGCTCCTGTTGGAACCCTTTGAACGAATCCACTGGTCGTTCTTAAAAACCCACCCTGCACAACTTAACACTAGGTGCGAGCCTTACATCTCCATGCAACCACAACCTGGCCTTAGCGCAAGAACCTTTCGCAACTCACGAGTTCGTGAGTCAAAGACCCTCGACTCCTCTTTCTCCAAATGTTGATACCTGAGATGTGATACGGGTATGGCTCCTCCTTGTTAGCGCCTTCCACACATAACCACCAGCTAGGTCTAAGTGCTAAGTGCGATATGGGTATGGCTCCTCCTTGTTGGTTCTAAGTTGTGTAAGCTGAGTCTTGCATTATAGAGCTATTTCTCTTGTGGAGTTGTAACTCTATTCATTTTTTGTTGATAACCCAAGGATTGTAGTCCGTAATAAAAAGAAAATTGTACATACATATTGTGTTTTTTGTGTTCCTTGTGATGATGACTTATTGATGATATATGTTGCTGATGCGTGATCACATTTAACTGGTTATAAATGACAACAATAAGTAATGATTAAATGGTGATTGCTAACTAAGAAGTTTTGTGAAAGGGAAAAGTTTGAAAAAGAGAACCACACTCATTCACCCCCCCTCGCCTCTAAGTGTGGTCAACATGTCCAACAATTGGTATTAGAGAAGGCATTCAATACAAGTCTTAAAAATATTGGAGGAGATCCATGGACACACAAATGGATGATGAATTTTCAATCCTTGATGAATAAAATTATTCTACATGGAGAATAGAAATGAACGTGCACTTGAAGGAAATAGGAGTGGGTATTTGGAAGGAAGCTATTGGTGGATCGGCTCCTTTGAAGAACAAATCAAAGTTTGCAACTCAAAGGAAAGAAAAGAAGAATGATGCATTATCTCTCAAGACCATTCTTAGTGGACTCTCAAGTTCTATCAAAGAGAGCATGGAACAATGCACTACTGCCAAGGATCTATGGATAAATCTAGATGAGACATACCAAAGAAAGGATGAAGATATTGAAGACAAATTCATCAAGAACAATGAAGGTAAAGAATATCAAAAATATTATATTTTCAATGATTCTAAATATGATGACATTGGAAAAAATGAACACCTTGAAGACAATTCCATCAAGATCAATGAAGGTAAAGAATCTCCAAAAACCCCCGATTGCAATATTTCAAACTATGATGATGTTGAATATTTCTCTACAAGTGAAGAAGAAAACCTAGAGATAGTATGTGTAGAGTTAGATAATGGTTATCCCATGGAAAAGGTAGAAGAAGAACTATCAGAGCTTAAAAGGAAAGTTGAATGGGGTTATATGAATACAACTATGACCATTTCTACACAGAATATAGCTATCTTTCTGATAACACTAAAAAGTTTCTTAGAAAGAATCAAAGGCATATCTTGAACTTAAAAGAAATGTTCAAGGAACAAGAATAAAGTAAAAATATTCTATTAGAAGAAAAAGAAGAAGAGATCAAAAGACTAAAGAATGAAATAGGATAAAATAAGAAGGTAGATGATGAAATTAACAAAAGTCTTGAAGTTAATATCCATCTCAAGACCCAAATTGAAGAAGCCAAAATAATAGAGGAACTATTAAAGAATCAAGTAATTGAAAAGGAAGAGTCATGTCATAAGTTGGAAGATGAAGTTGTTGATCTTAGAAAGAAAGTAGAGAAGTCAAAAAAATTCTTGGATAGCTCAACAATCTTGAATGAGATCTTGGATAGTCAAAGATCACCAAATGATAAATCAGGTCTTGGATACAAGAAAGAAGCTACACATGTTGAAGCAAGCACTTCAAAGAAGCATGAGGTAATTCCCTCACTCTCAAAGGATGGAAATAATGTTGCAAGTCAGCCATATACACAAGGGAAGGAAAGGAAAAAGAAAGGAGGACATCAAGAGGCCATATTTACATCTCAAGGAAAATTCAAGACACCTTCAAGATGGACACCAAAGAAAAGGTATGAAAATGTTTTTCATGGTCATTGTTACTAATGTAATCAATATGGTCACAAAGATTTGGAGTACATATTGTATGCAAGGAGAGATAATGAAAGATTTTATAACACCTTAAGATGTTGGATATGTAATCAAGTAGGACACATTGCTGCTCACTATCACATCATGAGATGTTACAGGTGTAGTGGATTTGGTCACAAATCCCAGGATTGCTGGAACACAAGAAGAAATTCCATCATGAGGACTTCATATAGCATGACTAGAAGAAGGCATGAATTTAGGAAGGAAGTCGTTTTTGAAAAGATGGAAGCTCAGATCTCAAGTTATGAGAAGAAGGGGCACCTTCAGAAGTGGGTAAAGAAGACTGAACAACCAAAGAAGAATGGAAGCTTTAAGGGAATCTCAAGTTTGTCATATTTAGAAGTATACATGGGTTACAATGGTAACAGTCGCGTACATACGTAAGCAGACCTATGAATAGGTCACATGCATATGTGAGTTGTCTATGCAGTAGGCCACGTATCTGTGGTAAAGCCTTGGGAAAAAGGATATGCATAAAGTTGCAGCATGGCATGCTGGTATAACTTAGTGTTCCAGGGTTTGACATGGTTTGTTGCAGGGTCTGACATTGTTTGCTGCAAGTTTTCATGATTACATATTGGCATACATGATTGATGTATGTATGGTGGTGACATATGGTTGAGTATTGAAATACTATATTGGATGCATGGTACTAACCCTAGAGTGTGGATTGAGACATTTTTTTGTTGAGGAACAATGTTGGTTGTGACAGTGAAGTAATGGCACTTTGGTTATGAGATTTATCATGATGATTCTAGCTAGAGATGTCATTGAACTATTGAGGCACGCTTCTAGTACATATATTATTGGATGCTTAGTATTTTCTGTAGTGAATGGAGGTTGATGTTGATATGTTGGGGTACATGGTTGGTACATATTTGAGTTTCATTGATATATCTTATGATGTATTATTGAAAGAATATTGTTGGATATCTTGGTGCATTCATTTGGCATATGGATGAGCTACATATTGGGACATGTAGTGGTCATGTTGTACACCATTGATGAGTCATAGATTGATCTATAGTTGATGCATGTTTAGTACACATTTGGTACATTTCTATAGGCACCCACTAGGAGTATGATTGGCACATGGTCTATGGTCGATATGGAACTCACATACGAGGACACATCTTGATGTGGTATTGATGATGATGCACTTACTTGATACAAGTAGCGATACATATTTGGTACACTTGTTGATGTATGAATTGATATAGTTGAGACACTTGATATGATTGATTGAGATACATGGTTGTGGCACTTGATTCATGGTGGAGGCATATCATGAGTGATATGACACTTATTTGTGGCACATGGTTGGCACATTGTATGGTGTTGATGTACATGGTTGATGTACATGGGTGTTGTGCATGGTTGGCACACAATTTGGTACATGATGTACTTGGTTGATGTTTTGTTCATGATTCTCTATTTCGTTGTTGACACATATTTTGCTTCATGATGTATGGTATGGCACGAGTTGATGCATTGACATGTCCAAGGATTGTCATAGAAAGAGCAGTTGATCTATGTTCTGGTTGAGAAATAGCATTTGTAGCGGAAGAAGATTGTAGTAGTGACATATTTTTCATATTGCAGAGAAGATAGGAGGAGACATACCCATAGGGGGAGTCATTCTTCTTCCCATGATTCCAAGAGGAGAGATTTATAAGATGCAAGGATAAATATTTGGAGAAAGAGAAAAGAGGCATAGTTCAAGGGGGAATGATGGTCACAGGGGGATCATGAGAAATATGACTTCAACATTACATCATATTGATATCATGTTGGCACAGGGGCAGACCCAGGGTTCAACGCTTCAACAATGCACCAACAAAACCCTAACTACCGGCCCTTTCGGCAACAAATGCGAAGCAGATGAAGTTTCACCCGAGGTAGAGGAAGGGGTGGTTGCAGGACTCCAGTGTATGCAAACTTAGCTAGGACATAGATATGTTATTGTAACACCTTAACATAGCACTTAACAGTTATAGTTCAATAGTATTTAACCTTTGTTTACAGGGCAGATAAACCCTAATTACAGAGCAGTACAATATTCATCCAGATCTATATAGTCAAGCATTAAGCATATCAACATAGATCAGATCTAGCATATTATTCACATCATTAGGCTCTAATCTATCATATTAATATAAGAATACATCATTACACTAAGCAGTAATCATATAAACAGTAAAACATTCACAATGCACAAAGAAACCACAAAACAGGATATACGTGGTTCAGCCCCAGCCTGGGGCTACATCCACCACCTCTTCTTCTCTTTATTATCTTTTGTCAATCATATACATGAACAGAGCCACCATATCCTACTCTGCATAGGACAAGAGATCTGCGTGCACCTCGCCAGATCCTCCTTCCCCGAGCTAGTTTACATCATAAAGACTTTACACAATTTCTTACAATCACTTGCACTTAGCCTTGCAAGCTTCACACAGTATGCACAAAGGATGTACAACTATCACTTGCACTTATCACATAATCACACAAATGTTTATATCATCCTTCGCGTCTCTTCTTACATTGCCTAGACATCTATTTATATATTACAAAATTGGCCTAAACATGGGTAAACCCATGGGCCGACGTCCCCATACCTGTTACATAAGCCCAAAACCCAAAAATCCCTAAAAAGGGGCTGAGATTCCGCAATCTCTACTTCAACTTGTGCTCGGCCTTCGACAACCTATCGAAGTCCTAAAATATGTCAAACCTGACCAAGGATATCCAAAACTTGGTCAAGGGCCAACAAGCCCCCAACACTCACCTATGACTCATCCTGAGTCACTTTGCTTTGGTTAATTATGCCTCGAAAGCCTCAATCTTGGCTCAAGCTGCTTCGACCTGTTGTTGCGCCAAGGCCTCTTTCTTGGAGAACTCCTGAAGAACTGCCTCATTCACAGGTCCTTCCAAGCATTTCTCAACTGCAGTGACTACTTGCTCTAGTTCTGCTCCTCGTCCTTCAATCTCCTCAAACAATTGACAAGCTACATCCTGGATTGGCTGGAGCCTCTGAGTCACTTCCATGACTTAGCTTTGTATGGCGTGGAATTTCTGTTGAACAGTGCATTGTTCCTATGATCTTTTCATTCTTTCAACTTCAAACAAGAGATTCAACTGTGCTTGTACCGTTGTTGCTTGTTGCTTTGCCTCCTGGAGTTGGGAATTCAGTGTATTTAGGTCAGGGTCTTCAGTAAGTCATTCATAAGTCTGTGCACTGTGATCACTGGACTATTTACATTCCATGGCGAAGGTCTTGATTCTCTCAACTGCGCTCCATCCAGTGACTTCTCTTTGGTCTCGTACAACCTGTGGAGTGCTTGGCACTGACTATAGCTCTAGATCTGTTATTCTCTATTGAAGTTGTTGAATGGCTTTAGCGAGCTTCGCTACTTGATGCTCTAATAGGTATTCCTCCTTTTTCTCTAAGCCCGTCATAGAGAAGAGTGCTCTACTGAATTCTTCTTTTACTCCAACCTGCTCGGTGAGAAGTTGTTCCTTTTCTCACTGGATTTGTGCTTTCTCTTCTTCAAATTTTGACTGTAGTGTAGCCTTCTCCTGCTGCGCAATCCTATGTTGCTCTATTACTTCCTCTTGTGCTTTCTTGAGGGCCACTGTGGCCTGTTATTTTTCTTCTTATGCACGTCAAAGGCGAGCTTCGGTCACATCAGCTATTCTGCAGAGTTGGGTAGGCTCATCTCCCAACTCTGGTTCTTTTAATGGTAGGGGCGCAGTGGAAACTGCGCGACTGGAGTGAAGGGCTTGCTGTACCCCTCTGAGTTCTTCCTCAATTCTATCATACATGGTTGCTTGTTTGGATTCATTGTTCTGAAAGAGGTCCTGCAGGGTGTCTAATACAACTGCGGTGATGAATTTGAAGTCATTGAGTGTGAGTATAGTCTAAATCTTGGTCTTAGTAGCTTTGGAATTCTTCCAAGAAGTAGGTTTTGTGGGAGAAACCTTCCTTTTCTTAGATGGATCAGTCTCATCAACGAGATCCCTAGGTGGTGTTACTTTTCTTTGCTTCTGTTGATCTTCTTTCCCATTGTTCTCTTCTTTATCTACTTCGTCGTTACCTCCTCCTCCAGATTATTTTGAAGTAGTTTCTTCTGATGCACTGCTCAGGTTTTGTACCTATTCTATCTTCTTCCTTCTGTTGGTTCCAGGTGTGTCCTGTGCTTCGTGAGTGGCCTCTGATATTCCGATTTGTTAGGGATCAAACAATTATGTGGGGTCAGCAGGGATAAGGAGCTCTGTAGGCTAGTCCTTGGTTATCTCTTCTAGGTCCTCTTCTATGAGCTTATAGTATGACTGAAGCTCTTCTTTACTCTCGTCTGCACACGCAGTGATATAAATGAAGTGAAGATATGCGTGGAACTTCATAAGTGGCCTGAACCAGTGTAGAGTGTTCGGTGTCATATGAGGGACAACTTCAATAAACCTCTTTAACTGGAGATAGTATGTATGTTCGACTACCACTGTTTTCCCATATCGCTCGAATACTAGAGCGTAGTGAACTTCATAGCGAGTGGCTCAAACAACTCAATGTCGGGGAAGGTCGCACCTTCCGGAATCTCCCAAGATGTAAACATGATGAGGATCAGGAGCCAACTAAAGTGGAACTCATAGCCCTGATCCTAAGCTTTGCCGCAATCCAATTCTAACTAATTGACCAAGTACTTTGCCCAGTTCATTTGTAGTCCTTCTACGCATTTCCCAGTAAGGTCAACAATGAACCCTATGACCTGTGTAGGTATTTTCTTTCTCACTAGCTTCCCTGCGATCAGCTGGGATGCCAGGTGCACTGTGCCATTCTGGATGGAATCTACCTTGTAGCCTCGCGTCCCCTTTTCTATGTCACCATATGTATCTTTAATCCTCTGTGCCATTGCGCAATCTGCAACCTTCCCTCGATATAAGTCTTGCGGGTTTGGTCCCTGCATGCTCAATCCAATGATCCTATGGATCAACGTTGGGTCAATGGTGATGCATCTGTATAGCCACATATAGAAACCATGGTAGCACGACAACAAGATATTAACACATGTGTTAACTTCTTGGTGCCTTCCAAAATGTGGTATCTTCATTACGTTCAGGACAGTGGACTGTACAAGGTTCATAGTCCATGGTTGGGGGATTATCCTTGAGTTATTCCCCTTCATCCTAGTCAAGTACCTGTGAGGGGCAAGCATGTTTTGGTTCTTGCAATCCCTTAGGATGAAGTCACTGAATTTTAATGTCATGATCTTGTCTAGATGGGTTTGAACTGCATGTATCCCCTTTGGGAGGTACGTAGTAACTAGGGTATAATCGAATTCCCTTGGGACACTATCACGACTCACTGCACCAGCCAGGGGTAGGATGTAGTCGGGCAGGATAGACAGGATCAACTTTGCATTCACCAAGTCATATCAATTCTTGGTTCTTTTCTCGGCTGCGGGTCGGGATGGTCCAAATCCACAAGCAGTCGACGGAGAGGCTTGCACTCCTCTCGTCGATGAAGCTTGAATCCATGCATACATTACTTTTTCGGCTATTAAATCGATTAGAAATTATTCAAATGACTTCTCTATGGTGTTGATTTCCTCTGACATCCACACTCTCGATCGAATAACTCAGGTTGATGAATGATCAATGTAATAGAACAAGTTTCTATCTCAGTAAACACAGTGCAGTAGTGATGAGTTCTTCTGTTGGCTTGGATACAATTCGTGAAAGTGTTCTCGGTGAAACATTCAACGAACTATGTAGAAATCAAGGTAACAGACCTCTCCAATGGGAGAGAAGACTTCATCAATGTAGTTCTATCCATTACAATGCGGTCCCAACGGTTTGATGGAGAGATTTCTGGTTATAAGTATTGTTCTAACCATTCAGGAGCATTGGTCTAATGGTCATAATGCCTCCAATGGTCATATCACTCTGCCATGGAGAAGTGCCACTTTGCGTTGTTCTGATATCCTGACGAAGTTCCAGTTTTTCAAACCTTCCTTCTACGAAGTTACCTCCTGTAACTATTCTAGCTTTGCCTTCTTCTTGTTGAGATTTCTAGCCTTTTTCCCCGTGATATGCGTTACTGGGTTCCTCTTCCCATTCTAATTCTTATATGTACTCAACATAGTAACTTTGTACTGTTGAGATTCTTTCATAGGGTTAGAGAGTAGTACTTCTTCTCTGTCTGATGTAGGTGCTCTGCTCTTTTGTACAGACAGATATTGTAAGTCTTCCTGGGTTCTTTCATCTTCGACATCCGGATAGCTGGGCCTCAATAGCTTCGACTGGTCCTCTTGTTCTTTTAGTAAGTGTGCTATCCTCTTCGTCATGAAGTCTCTTATTTCTTGCTTCTTATGTTCTAGGGCTTCCTCTTCTTTTCTTCTGGTCTGATCCTTCTCACTCCAGGTTTTTCCTAGTAACATAGCAAATGGGGCGCTGCTCACAATAAATTTAACAACCTCAAAATCGTCCTCTTTCGAAGTTCCATGAAAACTCATAGATATCTGGGTAAGTCTTCCACATAGGATTATCATCTTTCCTCTAAATAATCTTATTCCTCCTAATGAAGGACTCATAGCAGGCTCTCCTAAAATTTCCCAGGTTCTTTTTGTCATCATATTCACCTGTGTTTCCTCATCCAGAACACAGTCAATGTCGAAGACTCCTATTCTTGTTTCTATGCACTCTTTTTCTCTGAAGATCTCTGATAAGTTGATATTTCTATGTTCATCCAGGGTTTCTTTCATTCGTAGTAATACAGTGTCTGAGTCTTTCTGGGGTTCTTCCATGGTCTTAGTTTCTTGGCATTCCTCAGGGTTTTCTGGTCTCATGTTCATTCTTTCAAGCTTAGCAATCATTCTAGGGAAATCCAAAACTTCATGGTCCATAGATTTACAACAAAGGAAATTAGGACCTCCACCAAGGCATTCCTTACCAAGATGTCCCGGTATTCTGCAACTATAGCAAAGAGTTAATCCTCTCTTTCTCTTGAACGATCCCCAATCTTTCCTATACTGCGCACTAGGATCACAATAACTAACCTGCAAAAAATTCTTTCTAGGATCTTGCATCCATTTGTTAGTCCATACATTCTTTCTATGCATAGGAATAACATACCTTTCATTATTTCTATCAAATCTATTCATATCAAATCTTCTTTCTTCTAACTATGCCCTAGTTTTCAAGATGGACAAAATTTATCAAACATACCTAGATCCATACTTTTGAAACAAAAATTTCTACTTATCTTACTTTTATTAAAGCACAAAGATTTCATATCTTACCTCTTTAATAAAAAAGTTTCACTGCTCTTACCTCTTTTCTTTAGATCTGTCTCCTTTCTTAGCACAGAGCTTCGTACTCAAGTAGAATACTGCACACTAGGGAAATAGATCTATGCACATAGCTTTCTCATTTCTTTAGTTCCCAACAGTCACAGTTTCAGGTCTCGACAACAGAACCATTTGCTAGAACAGGGGCAGACCCAGGCTTCAGATCTAATAGTGCACCAAAAATCCCTAACTACTAGCCCTTTCAGCAACACCTGCGAAGCAGATGAAGTCTCACCCGAGGTAGAGGCAGAGGTGGTTGCAGGACTCCTATGTCTGCAACCTTAGATGGGACACAGATCTTTGATTGTAACACCTTAACAGAGAACTTAGTAGTTATAGTTCATTAGTATTTAACCTTTGTTTACAACGCAGATAAACCCTAATTACAGAGCAACACAATATTCATCCAGATCTAATATAGTCAAGCATTAAGCATATCAACATAGATCAGATCTAGCATCTTATTCACCTCATTAGGCACTAATCTCTAATATTCATCTAAGCATACATCGTCACACTAAGCAGTAATAATATAAACAGTAAAACATTCACAATGTACAAAGAAACCACAACACAGGATATACGTGGTTCACCCCCAGCCTAGGGCTATGTCCACCAACTCTTCTTGTCTTTATTATCCTCTGTCAATCATCTACATGCATAGAGCCACCGAGTACTACTCTGCATAGGATAGGAGATCTGCGTGCACCTCGCAAGATCCTCCTTCCCCAAGCTAGGTTACAACATAAATCCTTTACACATATTCTTACAGTCACTTTCACTTAGCCTTGCAAGCTTCACATAGTATGCACAAAGCATGTACAACTATCACTTGCACTTATCACATCATCACACAGATGTCTATATCACCCTTCATGTCTCTTCTTACATCGCCTAGAAATCTATTTATACATTACAAAATGGGCCTAAACATGTGTAAACCCATGGGCCGACATCTACATACCTGTTACATAATCCCAAAACCCAAAAATCCCTAAAAAGAGGCCGAGATTCCACGATCTCTGCTTCGCCTTGCGCTCCACCTTCGACTTGTGCTCTGCCTTCGACAGCCTGTCGAAGTCCCAAAATAGGTCAAACCTGACAAAGGATCTCCAAAACTTGGTCAAGGTCCAACATATCCCTTGTTCAAAATGGGAGAGATTATTCAGAGGAAGATCAAAGAAATTCAAGCAGGGGGAGAAGCCCCAAGGAGAGTTCAGGCAAGGGGAGCAGCCCCAAGGAGAGAACTACCCTTTTCCATTTATGTCAAAGGGGGAGAGACAGTCACATTGATGTGATTGAGATGACTATTTGATCTAGAGAAATTCCTTGACTACATGTTTCCATCAATGATTGGTGTTGAAATCAATGTTGGTATTTCCATCAATGTTGGTATTTCCATCAATGACAAAGGGGGATATTGTTGGATCATGTTGTCATTGATGTCATAGGATTGATGTCAAGGGATTGATTGATGCCAAAGGATTGATTGATTGATGTCAAAGGATTGATGTCAAAGGAACAATGTTTTGTATGCCAAAGGATTGATGTCAAAGGAACAATGTCTTGCCATAACATATTGATGTAATATGTATTGTCCTTGATGAGAATGTATTGATGTCAAGTAGAATCATATTCATATGATGTCATGCATAGATGAATATGGATCAATGAGTTGTCATTGATACATGTTTCATAGATGAATATGGATCGATGTGGTTTCATTGATATATGATGCATAGTTGGATTGATGTAAAGATGACTCCTTATTGTCTTGATAAGGAGTACAAATGGATGAACTCCAAAGTGGTCCCCTTATGGTCAAATCCCTCATGGAAAGATTCTTTGTGGTGTAGTTACCCTAGAAGTATGGTTAGAGAACCCATTCTTAATTGTGGAATAATGAGATGAAGGTCAGTGAATTTTTCAGTGAAACTATCCTAGATGGATAGTGCTTTTCATGCCATTTCCTGTGGTATGTGGAATGTCACATAACTACTCACGGTTTGAGAGTTATGACCTTACGAAGTTGAAGGACCATTATATGTTGTCTTGAAGCCCCAAAAGGTCAAATAAGTCAAAGTGCTTGCAAAGAAGGAGGATTATTTAAATAATAAAGTGAAGTGAAAAAATCAAAGAAGATGATTTAAATAATAAAGTGAAGTGACAAAGTCAAGAAAGATTATTTAAATAATAAAGTAAATAGAGAACTTTCTAACTATGGAAAGTGGTTAACCCTAAAAAGAGGAAAATGGGTTAAGTGGTCAAGTGGCTATTGTATACATGGACAAGTGGAAAGTTGGGAAAAGTTAGACAAAGTGACTATGTGGACAAAGTGGCTATGTGGACAAAGTGACCTAGATACTTCTAATGAAGCTACTTGGATAATATAAATAAGAGGGAAGGGTATCTTGTGAAAATATCTCTTGAGCATATGTTGAAGATCTATTCCGAGAGAGAGAGTGACTAGAGGATCTCATGGATGCATCAAAGTTTCCGTAAGTCTAAGATCTTGACGGAAAAAGTTTCGGAAGTTCATAAACCCTAATTTTTGAAGGAGTACGAGAGAAACAATGGGCTAGAGAGCATACATACACAGGTTGCAGTGAGCCAGAGCACATACACATGCGGGCTGAAGGAAGACAGAGTGTGTACAGTTGATGGAATTCATGAAGACTTGAGTGTGAGTTGGTGCCAAGTTCTTGACGGCTGAAGCAAGTTTCAGATCTGCATTCTATGGGCTCAGATCTTCCATAGAAACTTTGGTATGGTTACATAGTTGTCATGATGGATACCCTTGCATATTGTATGGTTAATGCTTGAAGCATTATTGGTATGGTTGTTATGATTTGGTTTGTGTTGGTTTATGGAGTGAGAAACACTCTTATGTTTCATTACTGATATGATTTCAATAGTATACTTGCTCCTTATACATGATTAAGTAGCATTCATATTTTATGATTGAGGAGCATGAGTAAGTTGTGGAAGAGCATGGGTGTGTTGTGATTGGTTCTGGTTCAGATCGAATAGTGAATGACCGAAGTGAATTTGATTGAGGATTGCAAAGGATTTGATTTTTCCATGAAGAGAAAACCCTAGTTGTTCAGAAGTCACACGCAGGATGTAGTACAGACATGTCGTGTACATACATGAGTTGTACTATTGGTAGGGAATGTACATACGTGTGCTTCACTATTGACATGTCACACACCTGTTGACAGATTGGTATCTGTTGAGGATTGATTCCTCTTCTTAGTTGGTGCTGAGTTGTGTAAGTTGAGTCTTGTATTATAGAGTTGGAACTCTATTTAGTTGTTTCCAATAACCCAAGGATTGTAGTCCGTAATAAAAAGAAAATTGTACATACATCTTGTGTTCTTTGTGTTCCTTGTGATGATGAATTATTGATGATATATGTCATTGATGCATGTTCACATTTAACTGGTTATAAATGACAACAATAAGTAATGAGTAAATGGTGATTGCTAACTAAGAAGTTTTGTGAAAGGAAAAGGTTTGAAAAAGAGCACCACACTCATTCACCCCCGCCCCCCCTCTAAGTGTGGTCGGTGTGTCCAACACTTTAATGATAAATAACTTGCAAATAACTAAGCATAAAAATGAACAAAATTGATGAAATCAGATACACAATGTTAGAAAAACAGGACCGTGGAGTAGTAAAATAAAACAAATGCGGAAACAAAACACAGAAGATACACAATACAATAGAGACACAGATTTACGTGGTTCACCCAGTGTGGGCTACATCCACCAGAGAAATTGCCAGGTCCTTCCTTTATTATTATCTAGCATATGAAGCGATACAACCTACAACAAACCCATTGTAACTTCCTCTTCTTTCTCTCATAGTCTCATATCTCAGAATACAATATTCGCCATCAACCATAGCCGCAATACATTTCTCTCATAAAAGAGGGTTGCCTTATAGGGAAAAAAACCCTAACATAATCTCTATCATTAGATCTACGACCTTATAATGAACATTCCATATTTACAATGAAATTACAATATACATTTACAAGGCAAATTTTCCTTCAGGGGCTTCACCCCCGAACCACTGCTGGGGGCCCGCTTGCCCCCAGACCCCCCAGCCGCGGGGATAGCCCCCCTGGACCCCGCAAAGGGGGTACACCCCTCTGCACTCCCCCGTGTGGAAGAGTGTACATACCTCTGGGGTGTAAATACTTCATGGGGTATAAACATGGCTGAAAGTAAAATACCTCTGAATCAGGAAGATAATCAGGCTCCAAAACCAACATACAAGTTTCATAATGTATTTCACCCAATTTGGTATATGTCTCCAGGTCCACTACCAATAGAGACCTCTTTATTAATGCTCAAATGATTACATTTTACAGTGACCCTTTTACATATTTCTCAAATGCAGAAACATAGTGCACCATTGGATTCTTTGCGAAAAATCATGAAAAATGAGTATAAATTTCTCAAAATTCCGTTAAGGGACCTCTTAGCATACTTTGTCATGTAGCTTCAAATCCTGTGTACCCTCAGACACGCACTTCGAGACAAAAATATGCAATAATGAGTGTGTATATCCTCGGTCCACATGCCCATTAAATAGAGTGTGGGACCTTAATTGTCTTCTGGAATAATAGTCAAACAATAATTAATTTGTTTTGGAAGTTCCCGTAATGTGGGGAACCAATGGTATAACAGTTAATATGTTGGTTTGTTACATGGTAGGTCGAAGAATCAAACCCTGCCGACCTCCGTTTAATCTGCAGCTTGGTTATATTTGTTGGTCATATATACCATATAGTTACAACCATCTATGTGAAGGCATATAATTTTAGCAATCTTGGCACCTGGCTATGTGATATACCATGCGAACGAAAATTATGGGTCGAGGGATTAGCTCTCAGCCCTATTTTTTGGCCATTCAAACCTTACCTAAATTTAAATATTTATGAAACCATAAACATGTTAAGTTATATTGTGTGGTCCATTAGTAAGGTGCTTGGGTAAGGTTATGGAGGTTGCGGGTTCGACCACCGTTGACCCCATCATTTTAATATACATAAACCATTAATGGCCAATGGGAGGCTGCCACATGGAATCCTCTCATTGTCTTATCTCTGTGACATGTCTCCCTGTGATTATGTTATAGCAATGTTTGCCTCACCACATGCAATCTTGCACAAAAGGCCTTTTTCCATTTCCCTATGCAGACTTGAAGTCCCTTTTTTGCAAATACCAGAGCTAAAAATATAATTTTTCCACATATACACACCTTGCCTACTATACAACATGCATATACGTAGGTTGCACCACTACAACCCGCGTACATTGGGAAATGTGCCCAAAATTGAAAAATGGTGTCGGGTTTCCATGTCATGTCACAAGATCAATAATCCTTGGCTTTCCATATATTGGAAATGTTCCAAATCGACCCTTCAATTCCATTTGAAGGCTATAAATGGGCCAAATCCGAGCTATGGAAAAGGGGAGAAAGAATTTTACTTTGAGAGCAAAGTTACTCTAGAGAAATTATTCACTTCACATTGATTTTGCATCCCTTTTGTCCTTTAAGTCTGAACACATTGTTCAACCCACAAGATCTTCCCTTACTGATTGAGAACTTCATTGTCTCTGTTATATGAACTTGCCTTTGGTGTAGGATTAAAGTGGTGGAGGCCCAGCTGGAAGGAACTTAGTTTCTCAGTTCCAAACCGTGCCGACATAGATGTCTGTAACTTATTCACTTATGTTGATTATATCTTAATAGAAATAATCTTTTCTCATCCAATTAACATCTTGCAAATATTTGAATTATTATTCCATGGGCGTATTTTTTATGAATGTTGATGGATTATGCTATTGAATGTGCTAACATCATATATTATCACCATATTCTTGCGTTATTTGGTTGTTGAGGACTATTTGCAGGTATATTGCTTTGAGTAAAGTGCTCAATGATGGACTTCATTGAACGTATGGATGAGGTAGGGCTCTTATCTTGTATTGTTGGAATATTTGTTTATATAACATACTTGAGATTAGAGTTGATTTCTACACTCATTTCCGTTTGTTGTGGTTTTCCCCTAGCCATAGAGAAATTTTCCTCGTAACAAAATTGGCGACCATACTGGGGATTGAATCTTATTTTTGGGGGTTTGGAGTGTTTTTCTCCTTGGATTTCTCTCATTCATATTGAGTTTCTTGTCGTATGATTACTTAACTACCTCTGTTCACTCTGGGTTTGATTCTTTCAACCTTCTCCTTAGCCTAGCTGTGTTTTGACACCTATACGTGGTTTTTTTCTTGACTGTCACGTACATACATGTGTTGTCCTTTTGCAAGTTGCGTACATATGTGTTTTTCCCTTGAACAGTCGCGTACATCAACATTTGTTGCTTGTTGGCTAGGTTTGGTGGTTTATGGGTAGGTTTTGATGATTGTTGAGTCTTATTGGGTGTTTGTAGTGTCTGTTAAGTGTCTGTGGAATGACATGAAACCTGTCTTTGGTTGAATTTTTGGGTGGTGCCTTTCTCATCATCTTTTCATTTTGATTTTCTTTACACCTTGGGCTAGGTGTTTTTCTCCTTGATATCCTACTTGGGTTGTCTCTGTCTATACCCAATAGAGTCTTTATATCAAGATGTTGTTCAGTCCCTGCATTTTCATTTTTCTTATATTGAAAATACAAAAATATTAGGTATTTTACATTGATTGACATTTTGATCCCTGAAGTATTTGTCATTTATCTTAGTGCATGTAAAGAAAGATTGCATTTTTATTTAGAATTGCATAATTGAATTGAAAATTGCATTTTTAAAGAATATCATTTATTGGAAATTGAAGTTAGGACTTTCCATTGTATTCATATTCATTTATTTTACTTGCTAAGTCATAACATCATTAGTTTCACAACCACACATTTTGAGTAAGCAAGGCCATTAAAATTAACGCTATGATTTAAAATTGATTAGTAACGATTTTGTTTTCTAGGGTGCACAAACTAGCTTAGGATTTAGTGCCTTGGAATAGGATTTTGTGAGTAAACTTCTCCAAGGCTATTAAATCAACATATGTGTCTGACTAAGGGAGTGGAGAAATCCATTGTATAATCGGTAATATCAGGAGGCTTTGCTTACACCGGAGTTAAGCACAAGGTCACATGAGGTCGGTTGAAGGGATATCCTCCCGATACCTTCTTAGCGTCAGAGATATTTATGGGGATCTATTCATATCCAAGGATATTTCTAGTGCCCTTACCTCCGTGAGAGGAGATGATTTCTAGTGCTCTGCCCATACGATGGACCTGACTTACAACTTCTCTCATGTGCATCAGTTATACTGTGGTTGATTAGTTGCTTGACTTAGGTACCACATAGGTTACTTGCAGGGGTTATTCTGTAGGTACCCTGTGTCAGATAAGGGTCATACAACACAAAGCCTTTATGGAGGATTACCTCTTCGGGTGGATCTGACCAACTGGTTGTTAAGCCCACGAGGGCCCTTATAACTGATTCTGATACCTATGATCTTTAGCAGGGAGTCTTAGGCCCCTCTTGGGTGAGGCCTACCTACTTTAGAGAGGGAGGTCCCTTTCAGCCACGTTATCATGTTTGTGTGCTTATTGGTCATTTGATTGTTTTTGGTGTGCTCTTTGATTATTAGTAGACCTGTGAGATTTTGTATTGCGCCTTGAGTTTTCATTATCATGGATAGTGGAGTTCGTTTGACTCCCTCATTTACCGCTACCTCCCCCATGACATTCGCTCATTTCATGGGGACGAATCCATCCGCTTTTCATAATGGTATGCAGAATTTTGGTACTAGGTCAATGCCTTGGGTCTCTAATCATTTTTCTCATGGTATGCCAAATATGTCTTTGCACTTTCCATCCTCTGTCTCGCCTCCTTATGCGAATCCAAGTTTTGGGTCTGGGGGCATGATTCCTCCTTATTATCCCTCTCCATTTGATGGGAGTCATATCCGTCAAACAACTCTTACAGTAGGAGGTTGGAATCTTCCTTCCTATGAATCCACTTTCTCAGGAGAAAGTGCTAAAATGGGCGGTCATTCTACTTATTACACTCCGTCCACCTATCCTTCTTCTCCTATGTTGGCTCCTATGAATACTTTTCCCATGGAGGACCTTTGTATGTGTTATAACCCTAAATTTCTCTACACATGCATACATGGCCTTTGGCCCTCTTACTTTCATTTTTTACCAAAGCACTCTTGAGTTGCTCTTCTAAAAAAAAATCTTTTGAAGATGTACGCGCCCTGCACCACTACTGTCAGCATACATATGCTTGTTGCACCACTACAACTTGCATACATATGCATGTTTCACAATTATAGCCCACGTATACTTGCAAAAGTTGCAAAAAATAAAAATTTGCAAGGGATTTGTTGAGATTACGGGCTATTGGGTAGTTTTCCAACCAATCCACCACCTATAGCATGTCACCCAATCGAATAACCATCCTTTTGTCATTTAAAAGGAGGTGTTGGGGTCTCATTTTACATATAGAAATAAGAACAATGAAACTTTTCCCGTTTCACATCCCCTCCTTTCCCAAGTTATTGCAACCCTTTTGTGAGAATTGCCTCAACATTTCCCCATTAGCCCTTCTTCCTCCATCAGAATCCATTCACTTCCCAAGAAGAGATCAAAAGGTTGAGAGGAGAAGCCATACAAAGGTGCACTTGGAGCTTGGTGAAGAGGATCCCTGACCAGGTTCATGGAACAGTAGCCAGATTTGATTGTAAAGGTATAATCATTGAGTTATTAATAAAATAATTACTTTTCCTATCCCAAATCATGGTGTATTGAATGATTTTATTGGTTTGTATTTTGACATTCTAACATATAACCCTCATTTGTATATGGAATATCATGCTTGTCATTTGTTGTTTGTCAATCTTTGGATGCAGGCCAACCCTGGGAGGAGGCGTGCAGTCAAAAAATATTCCAAGCATGAGGGGATCATCACCGGGCACGGAGTAGAGGTATAGTTACCCTATCTCCCTCATATTTGCTTTTCTTGTATGAGTTTTGGTATGTTTGGGGTAGTTCAGAGAAGTAGTTGAATTTTAGACGATTAATTGATCTTCCTACATTCTGAACCCTGGTGTAGTCATAGGGGGGTTTTCCCGCTAGTAGAACTAGCGACCATACTAGGGATGCCTCTAGGGTTTTAGGGGATTTTTGGGTTGTCTGATTGGTTTTTCTGCCTTTCGAGTTTCTGTTGAGTCCTCTGAGTCTTTTAAGGGATTCTGGTCACCTTTAGGTGCCATACCAATTCTCCCTTCCCTATAAGACTATATGTTTTCTTTCTTTTTGAGGAAGTGCAGAGGTGTACATGCCCTGCTTATACACGCCCTGCTTAGTAAACAACCTACATACATACATAGGCTGCTGAAGCAACAATAACACATCTGATTCAAGAAATTAAAAAAAAAAAAGAGGCAGTCAACCTCTTTCCTGATTGAGGTTTATACTTCTCAAGGTTTCTTGATATAGTTTAGAGTCTTTGTTTTTACAGCCATAGCTTGGGTTAGAATTCAATTTACTTGTCTTTTTGAATTTTTCTTGTGTTTATTTCTGAAAGGGTTTTAAGCGAGTCTTGGAATATTTGATTGGCCTGTTTGGTGTCTTTAGTGATTCCCTGCGATCTGTAGTGGGCCAAATATCTGTGTCAGTCTTGTCTTGTTGTTCTTTTTACCCCTTTCATTTTCTTTGAAAAAGAGAAAAATATATTTATTTCAGTTTTTCCATTTGAAGCATTTAAAAAAAAAAAAAAAAACATTTTCAGTTTGGTAAAGTAGTTGGAGTTAGTTATTTTACTAGAACAGAAAAAGAGTTCATTTTTAAAGTTCTTTATTGATTTCTTGAAACTTAAGTAGCATGTAGTCAAGTGAAATTTTGTTTTAGGTCTTATTTTCAAAGATCTTGGAAAAAGTTATTTACAGAAAATATGGTTACAAAGAGTTAGTTGTAAATCTTTACTTTTGACTAGAAGTAATTTTTCTTTCAGAGTTTTGTCTTTTTCTCCTCTTTTCGTCTCTCATAACATCACTAGTTTCACCGCCATATCCTTTGAGTTAATTAAGCCATTAGAACGAATGCTAAACTTAAAATTAATTAGACTTTTATGTTTATAGGGTCAACCAACTAGTTTAGGGTTAGGGCCTTGAATTAGGTTGGAGAGGAAGCTCTTCAAGGCTGTTAAACAAACATTGGAGTTAGAGATAGGGAGTGTTAAAGTCCAGTGATGTGGAAGTTATTCGGGACCCCCCTCTAACACAAGGGATAACACGAGGTTGCATGAGGAAAGGCAGCAGAGATAACCCCTCCAAAGCCGGACTAAACGTAGTGGGGAATGCATATTGAGGATCTGTTGTGGGAATACTATCTCCTGCATTTTACTACGGAGCTTTGTGGACCTCAAATACGTTATATATCCTCTGTTTTCTTCCAAACCACTTGATTTCGATACCCTCGTTAGGTTTCAGACTTTTTATCCTACTCATTGTGATCCGCCCGATTGTCGATTGTACCCGCTTGATGACTGTTTGCGAGCTGGAAACTTAGTTGCCCATTTTCTAGGTACTTACACAGGTGACTGTGAGGGTATACTGAGGTACCTAGGGCATATGTCGAGTCACACTTTTTAGAGTATACCTAGAGGGTGCTTCCATGTTCGAGTTTCACTTGCACCGATAAGTTTCTCTAGTGTTGGTTGGCCTAACTGTTCTTCCTACTAGTTAGTGGTTTGCTTGATTTATCTTATAGGAATTTTTCTAGTGTGTGCTTGGTTTTAAACGATAGTTAAATCCTTACTCTATCATTGATATTTTCACAAAGTGGAATATGAAGAGCTTCATCAGTCGTGAAGGCTTCAAGGCCTGCCGCCAATTGCATTAGAGCCACCACCACCATCGTTACGATGAAGACTTGACCAACAAGGGTCATTCAAAGCGATCGGGCCACAGGAAAATGTGCCTGAGCCTACTCCAAGAGGAGATTACTCGAATCTAGAGGAACCTACTATTTATGAACTTGGAGTGGTATATCTCAGGCCATCCAACCCTCCAATCACTGACTTATCGACGCCCATCTTAGTACAATTTTTCCCTCCTAAGGTGACACCTGTCGAGCGCTAGTTAGTCTTACAAGTAGCCATGGAAGAAAATGTTTCTACTTCATTCGGGAGTCCTCACACTCCCTCAACGACTACTACCACAGAGGGTATCTTGCCTCCTAACCCACCGTCTCTAGTTTGGAACACAATGGTATTGACTCCCTCTACCTCAGGAAGTGGTCTGATATTGTCATCCATGATGAAAACTACTCTATTTATGCAGAGTGAGACAAGCCCTCCATTCTCATATGGGATGCCCGACTTCGATTCAAACTCAGTCCTTTCCTACTCCACCTTATAGACCATGGGTCTGGGGGTAGGGAGCTCCAACACTCCCATGAAAGGGTCTACTGGGGTCACCTCAGTCTCCTTTAATGCTATCCCTTATGGTGGGGGTCACATACCTCCTCCGACCCCCTCATTTGGTAATTCTTTCCAGAAACCTATCGGGTCGAGTGCTAACTACAACTTGTTTGGAGCAGGTGGTTTAGGACCTTCGTCTTACACTACGTTAGTGGGATCCATGTATTTCTCTTTGTTTGACACATTTGGTAATAACGCCTTTTCTTTGGCTACCGTATCAGTTGGGGGCAACCCCAGTTTTGGACAACACAATCCTGTGCAGGGTACTATTCCTACACAGGGGGGAAGTACAGGAGTCCTCTCCTCACAAGGACTTTGGAATCCTTGGCAAGGATCAGTTCCCTCCCAAGGGATGTTTTTCGGGGGAAACCCCTTCCATGGTAAATGGAACCCCGGGTAGGGCTCAGTACCTATGCCTGTCGGATCGGCTGGGGGAATCCGCTTCCAAAATCCTTGGAACAAAACGCAAGGAGAAATCCCCACCCAACCAAAAATGTCCAACTACAATATTCAGCTGATGCTTTCCCAGTAAACGCAGTTTCCATACGCTAGTCAAGGCCACGGTTTCTACCAGAACCCTGGCCAACAACCCCACTTTTCCTGGAAACCTGGTGCCAATCAAACTCCAGGTCTGCTTTTTCCTATACATAGTACCCAACCCAAACTACCGTTTCTAGAAACACTACATTTTCCAGACTTGTCAATATTGCTTAATGACCCAATTTGTCATGATCCGCATTGCCCCCCCATGCCGACTAAGTTGCCCTTGGATATTCCAAAAGTCGAAGGAAAGCCTGGAGAAGACCTAGGTGATCACGTGACAACTTCCACTTATTGTGCTCGTCCAAATCACTTTCAGACGACTCTATATAGTTGCACCTGTTTCAACACACTCTTATTGGGGGTGCCATGAAATGGTATATTGAGCTCGACCGCTCAATATATTCTTACTTTAATGATGTGACGATGGTTTTTCTAAATCATTTCCAGCTACCCGTGAGATACGATGCCGACATCAAATTTCTATCCAACTTTGAGCAGACTAAGGTCGATCATATCTTCGATCACATCTGAGAATGGCGACGTCGGAAGAGCTTGATTAAGGTACAGGTCCCAACGACTCTCTTGTTGGAGTGGTTCCTATAGTATTTGGTACCAGTTGTATCCAAGGACGTTTCAAATTCGAGAGTGTTTTCATAGGAGTAGGCGATAATGAGAGCACAACAACTCGAACTGATATACTCTCAATCCATCTTACTCTACGATATCTTTCCAGATGCACCGCGATCCATCCTTGATAAGGCCAAACAAAATTTTGAACCACATGTCGATGGTATAGTGGTTTCAACACAAGGAAATTCCACCGATTGTTTGTCAAATCAATTGCAACAATTATCGATACAATAGACAACAGCTAGCCAAACCTCCGGTTCGGTTGTTCCCCCTACCCAAATGTCAGGCGTACATAGTGTGTAGTCAAAAAACCCAAAGGTCAACAAACAACCTGAAGGAAAGAAAAAAAAATGGAACAAGAAGGGTAAAGGGGGCAAAAAGGATAATAAAAATGTTGGCGGGGGGAAAACAGAGAAGAGAAAGTCGAAGTATCTGTGTAACCTTTTCATGGAAGACCATCCAACTCAACTGTGCCCTTGACTTGAGGAGGCCCATAAGCTATCGGCACAACAACAACCTATTGATCTGATGAACCCATTTCCACATGGGAAAAATATGGCTCAAGCCTCAACATCTTCGAGCGCAGAAGGGGGCAATTAGGGACCCCCCGCATCTACTGGTAATACCTCAGCCGTGAATGTTTACATGTTGAAAGGAGACTCTCATATATTGACCAGGACCCGAGATTATGGTACGTAGGAATCTATCGAAAAGGGTAAAGAAGCCACAAACCCACCAGTTACTCTCTAGATTGAGAAGGAAATGGGAGAAACAATGATACACACCCCAAAGGTGCATTCAAGAAAGCCTCAAATAATCTGAACATAAGGGCTACCCAGAACTACTCCATTATGGAGGATTTGGCACAAACCCCTTGTGTGATGTCCTCTTTGGAAGTCCTCCAGAGTTTCCCTTCGCAGAGAAAGGCCCTGTTATTCGCCTTGGGATCTACAGAGACTTGTAACCCAAGAGTGATCGTTCTTGATCCAACCGATTTGAAACCTCTCCTTCCTTACCACGTTTCGTTTCAGATATTAGTGGCTTACACCACGAAATATTTTACTTGAAATATTTTTCGCAAAGTGGTTGATGAGGGTGCCTCAACTTGCGTGATGTCGTTGGTATGTTTGAAGGCCATTGGCCAACCCATTTTGTGTCTGTCACCTACATTTCTTACGACATTCGACGGTCGTTCGTTTAGACCACATGGAATCATTCCTTCTTTCCCCGTGAAGTTAGGAGGGAAGACCGTGTGCATCGAAGTTGAAGTGGTCGATGCGCCTCTCGACTAAAACCTTCTATTAGGAAGGAGTTGGACATATTTAATGCATGTAGTGGTTTCCACAGTTTTTCGGGTCTTTTTGTTTCCACATGAGCATCGAATCGTGACCATTGACCAATTTTCCTTCTCTCGTCCTGAACCTTCATGAGGGGAATCCACGATCCCAATGATTGATAATCCTCAACCCGAAACCTTCAACATAGGGGTTGGTTTGTTTCCATCATTGATGGGTACTTTCGATTACCCACCTCCTTCTAGCGATGTCAATCTTATATCTGCTGCCCCCGACTAGACTAGGGCTGAAATTTTTCAAATGTCGTCATTCCGAACAACTTACTTTCATGATCTGTGGAATCTTCCTTCCCCATCGGCCTTGATGGAAGGGATAGATAATTATGGCATGGAAATTCCCTTGTCTGTGACAGAATTTGCATACAACATTGTCAAGCAAGCTTCGGTCGACCCCGATCTGACTCCCGCATGGGAGTTAGATCCAATTCTCGAGCCTATCTAGGCTCAAGGTTCCCTTGCCACTACAGATTATTTAGACCTAGTATTTCCCTCATATGAGGCAATTCTTGAGGCATTGACTGGTCCAGACAGACCCTGGGCCAATTGGGGTTCTTCCTTCTTCACCTCCATGAGGATGGTCTACAGGGTTCATAGCTACTCATCTTACCTCAGAACGCTTACCCAACCAACGTTTAGCTCCGAATTTACTGAAACCTCTATTGTTTGTAGTTATATTACTCACTTGTCCAATTGTTTCTGAGCAGTTCTCAGATATTAAACGAACTTCTCCAAATGGTAATCTTAATGTGGCCGATCGATCTTCTTTTTCGATAAGTTCTGCTACAGCACCTGCCGCTCTAGCTAATTGTCCACCCTTTCCAAGTGTTATTTCTATGTTATGTATAGCCGTGCCTAAGGGAATATTGGTTGAAGTAGACTCTTATTCCGATAAATAAAAATCCCTTCCCAAACTGTACAAGCCTCTCTCAGGGAATACAGCTTTTTGGATGTATATGAGATTCTATTTACATATATTGATTAAATAGAATCGAGATGAGAAAGGGCATCTCTTGTATTCTCTATGTCCCGATTCTCTACATCCTAGGTCTCTCTATTCCATCATCTAGCTTATATTCTTTATGTAGCATTCAGAATGAATGACTTTATCAAATTATGCTAATACTTTCGTATGTTATGGATAACGTAGGAGGCATATTAAACATATTTTTCTCTTCTCTCTCGTTCTACTTTTTTTCTTCTCCCCATCTTTTCCTTTTGGGAATTATCACCACTGTCCAGCTCCGAATCCACCTCTGACCATCATATAAAATGTGAGTAACTTGTCTTTTTTGAGGGTGCCTCTATCCCAGTTTGTTCATTCTTCGGACAAAAAATCTGTTCCTCTCCATATTATCATATCTTCGGAACCAATGATCCGATATGAAATTTTTTTGGATCCAATCACCTGTTGTCATTTATCCTCAGTTTCCCTTTGGGGTTCGTCCCATAAAAGTGTCCTAGTTAGATCAGTGATAGCTTTATAGGTTTCGCTGTAAACCCAATCGGTTGCTTCCGATCATGTGAATTAATAATTCAAACTGCACTCAGAGGTAGGGCATTTCCTATTGATATAGGAGCTTTTGGACCAGAAAGAATAGTATCTCCAATCATGACCCCTATGGGATGTAGAATATACATATTATCACCATTCTTGTAGTGCACCTTGCAAATGTATGCACTTCTATTAGGGTCGTATTCTATGGTTACAATTTTTCTAGATATGTGTTCCTTATCCTGTTGAAAATCAATTTGATGATACAGATGCTTGTGACCCCCTCCCCTGTGTCTTGCGGTAATAATTCCTCTTCCATTATGACCTTTCCCACAATGATGTTGTCCAGAGGTCAATTTCTTCTGCGGGTCCAACTGCACTCTTCCATCGAAACCTGATACAGATCTATTGCGTGTATCTGGAGTTAAAATTATCTCCATCATAGATCATACTTCCTCCCAGAGTTAAGGAGAATAGATGTAGGTGAATTTGTTTTGACTATGACTGGAGATAGGTCTTGTCCTATTAATCCTCTGGATATGCACGCATTTTACGCTGAGGGTAATATGGAAATTATCTCTTAAATGATACCTATAGATATCTCTATAACCCCTGGTGTCGTGAAGAATGTTTTCTTTAAAGTGGAATGCTCCGCCAAAGAGATTCAAATTTATACGGAGTTGTTTAAAGAATTCTGCGACATTTTTTCCTGGTCTTACGAGGAAATGCCAGGCGTAGACCCAAGAATCGTCGAACATGAGATATCAACTTATCCTGATTCCAAGCTAATCCGATAGAAGCTTCGTCCGGTGAATCCTCAGAAAGTGGCAACGATTAAGGCTGAAGTAGAGAAACGGCTTAGAGAAAGTTTTATCTACCCCGTGCATTTGACGGAATGGGTGTCAAACCTTGTTTCGGTTAACAAAAAATAGGGTACGATTCGTGTGTGCATGGAATTTCGTGACTTGAACAAGGCTTGTCCAAAAGATAATTTTCCCACCTCATTCATCGATCATATCATCGATGAATGCACAGGTTGCGAGGTCTTTTCATTCATGGATGGTTTTTTGGGATACAACCAGATTCATATCAAACCCAAAGACCAGCATAAAATAGCTTTTATTTGTCCTTGGGGCACATTCGCTTATCGTAAGATTCCTTTTGGCCTGAAGAGTGTTGGAGCCACTTTTCACCGGTCCATGTATTTTACTTTCCAAGACCTTAGACATATAGTTGAGGCTTATCTTGATGATCTATCATCACTCTCTCATAAGAGATCTGATCATCCCACACACCTCTGACTAATCCTCAAAGGATGTCTCTACTATCAGATTTTCTTGAATCCTAACAAATGCAGTTTTTGTGTGACGTCGGATCATATTTTAGGTTTCATTGTTTTGACAACATGGATCATGGTCGATCCTCTTAAGGTTGAGGTGATAGTTCAGTTGCCTCCCCCGTGCACAATACCCCAACTTCAGAGCTTACAGGGGAAAGTGAACTTTCTTTGGCGTTTTGTCATGAACTACATAGATATCACTAAAGGGTTTATGTGTTTATTGAAAAAGGGAGTCCCTTTCTGTTGGGACAAAGCCTCTCAGTGCTCTTCCGAAGCATTGAAACACACCCTTACGTCCGCCCCTCTGCTCCAACCTCTCGATTATAACAAATATATCTTTTTGTACTTGGCCACTGGAGAGTCAATCATCGGCATGGTCTTGGTTCAAGAGGACGATATGCTCGAGGAGAATGTTATTTATTACCTGAGCCAAGGCTTGGTTGGGACAGAACTCAACTATTCCCATGTTGAGAAGCTTAATTTGGAAGTAGTGCATGTTTTCTAGTGGTTCTGTCATTACATTCTTCTTCGCAAGACCACCATCATTGTCGTTGTGAATCCCTTTAAATATGTGTTGACATGATGGGTCATTGGAGAAAATATCCATAGATGGATTGTAATCCTCCATGAATTTAACTTGGATTTTGTTTCCGCAAAATCCAAAAAGTCGTTGGTCTTTGCGGAACTTATTTCAGAACTTCCAGTTGAATCTAGTGATGTCATGCCCTAAGATTCACCCATCAAAGGAGATATTTTTCTGATCACATCTTTGGACCCCTGGTATGGAGATATACTAATCTATCTCTAGACTTTGAAGTTCCCTACTTCTGCTTCCCACGATGAGCATCGACGAATTCGCCATCAAGCACGAAACTATCTCATACTTGATGACACTTTATATCGTCAAGGTGTAGATTTCATTCTTCATCGGTGCCTTATACACGAGGAAGTAGAGCTCATTCTGAATGACTGCCACACCAGAGCATGTGGTGGTCATTTTTCTGGGTTGGAAACAACCCAAAATATTCTACGTGCCAGTTACTTTTGGCCTATGTTGAGAAGCTTAATTTGGAAGTAGTGCATGTTTTCCAGTGGTTCTGTCATTACATTCTTCTTCGCAAGACCACCGCCATTATCGTTGTGAATCCCTTTAAATATGTGTTGACATGACGGGTCATTGGAGAAAATATCCATAGATGGATTGTAATCCTCCATGAATTTAACTTGGATTTTGTTTCCACGAAATCCAAAAAGTCGTTGGTCTTTGCGGAACTTATTTCAGAACTTCTGGTTGAATCTAGTGATGTCATGCCCTAAGATTCACCCATCAAAGGAGATATTTTTCTGATCACATCTTCGGACCCCTGGTATGGAGATATACTAGTCTATCTCTAGACTTTGAAGTTCCCTACTTCTGCTTCCCACGATGAGCATCGACGAATTCGCCATCAAGCACGAAATTATCTCATACTTGATGACACTTTATATCGTTGAGGTGTAGATTTCATTCTTCGTCGGTGCCTTATACACGAGGAAGTAGAGCTCATTCTGAACGACTGCCACACCAGATCATGTGGTGGTCATTTTTCTGGGTTGGAAACAACCCAAAATATTCTACGTGCCAGTTAATTTTGGCCTACGTTAATCAAAGATTGCATTGAGTCAGTCAAGAAGTGCCACCTGTGTCAGATCTTCTCTCGGAAGATGCAGGTACATCCTGCTCCCATGTTTCCTGTCATCGTTGTTGGTCCCTTCACTAAGTGGGGGAATGATTTTACTACATGTCACCCGGTTTCAGCCAGGGGGCATTGTTATATCATCATAGTGGTATAATACTTCACAAAGTGGGTCAAGGCTATGCCAACATTTAACAATTATGGAGAAAAAATGACTCTCTTCATTTTTAACCAGACAGTAGCAAGGTTTGACATCCCGAAGGATGTTGTCATTGACCATGGAAGTCACCTCCAAAACAAAATGATGTACAAGTTAACATAAAATCTTTGGTTTAGGTAAGAACATTCATCACCCTACCACCCACAAGAGAATCATTAGGTGGAAGCTGTGAATAAGTCTCTAAAGACTATTCTTCATTGGACAATCAATTCTGCCAAGTCAAATTGGCATTTGATGTTGTACTCGGCATTATGGGCCTACCGAACATCTATAAAGATTATCACTGGTTTCTCACCTTTTCAACTCGTATATGGGATGGAGGTAGTATTTCCTATTGAGTGTCATATCCCATCTTTAAAGTTGGTATTCAAGTTACTGCCAGACACTTCACTGCTTGAGGAATGCCTATTATATCTCGAGCAGCTCGATAAGAAATGTCGTAATGTAGCCTCAACCAATGAGGCTCATAAGAAACGAGTCAAGTATCAATATGATCGGTCCATTCATATTTGGATTTTCTTCGAAGGCAATCTTGTATTGGTCTATGATCAAGACCAGGATCCCTTGGGGGTAGGGAAGTTAAAACCCATGTGTTTCAGACCTTTCTTCATGAAAGAGGTCTTAAAGAAGGGTGCTTACCATATGGTTGAATTTGAGGGAAATGCCTTGGTGGAGCCTAGAAATGGCCTCTACCTCAAGAAGTATTACTCTTAGGTCGGTCATCTGGGTTACTTCTTGTACATATGTATAGTTCTTGTACATTTTTTGTCTTTTTCATTTTATGGGTGTGTAGTTATTTATGTATTCCTTTGTACTATGGCAGATGTCAAGTGAATTAGAGGTGTTCTTTAGGTTCACGGATGATGCTATCCGACACACTCGGAGGCTTTCTTCCGCAGTTTGGGTGATTTTCACACCTGGAGGCCAGTTGCTATCTTCCGGAGGTATCTATCTAGGTGATTCCACAAACAATGTCACCAAGTACAGTGCAGTGATAGATTTTCTTTGTGACGCTTTTTCACATGGAATTTATCACCTTTGGGTCTACTTCGATGCTCAGTTGGTTGTGTCCTAGTTAAATGGAGTTTAATGCATATATGATCCTACTTTACACTGACGTTTCCTTAGGGTATGTATCTTAGAACGTTACTTTGATTACATTACGCATATCCATGTTCCTAGGAGATTAAATCAAATAACAGACACTCTAGCTAATCAAGTATTAGATTGGCATGTTGCACACACATAAAAAGAAGCACAGGCATACACATGTACATACATTTGTAAAAAATTTGATCCATAAGATGAATAAATATGTAAATATATATATGTAAAAATGTCAAGAGTACATAGGTGGGCTCAAAATCCTCAAAAAATAAGGTTCGGTATACATAACGGGGATTATGTCCTCAAAAATATACAAAAGGTGCCCTCGACACATAATAGTCTGGCCTATCTAAGCTCGGGGCCTATTAGCCTTGCCATAGTAAACGACAACATTGACTAAACGCCAGAAAAGTTGGACCCAAGTCCGTGGCACCCCCACTACATGAGGTTGCATGGAAGGTGGGAGATCCTCGATCTCAACCATAGGAACTATCCAAGTGAGCACGGTGAGGTTGTGCTCCACATGCCTCAATACTCTCTTATCATCTTCGGGTGGAGGTCCCCTTGCAAATACTGGTCCTCCAGATCTTGTTGGTCCCACCTCTGGTCGAGGATGTGACCAAGTCCTCGTGAAGTCCATTGGGCACACTGGTCCCACATCTATACATAACAGATACAAAAGTCAGTACTCTGACACATAAAAATGATATATAGATAAAATAAATTAACAATTAAAAAAACAAAAACAAAACATGTACCTATCTCTCCTTGCTCCTCTCTAGGAGGTACGGGAATGTCCGGATCTCTGGAGAAGTTGATTCCAGTGTAGGGGTAGTCCTATATCGCTGGAATATGTCATGCCCACCAGTCGAAGAATTTGTCGTCGAAGGCCTCTATGGTCCTCCCTCCCCCTTGTTGTGGTAGTAGTGTTTCCCATCTACACACTGCTAGGAAGGAGGCCACATGTCCCCGTACAATCTCTCTGAGACTCAGATTGAGCACCCTCTCGAAGAATAATGAGAATAACATGGTGCCAAACCTGAATTTCTTGTTGCTACTCTCTCAACACTCCGTCAACTGCCTATTCATGCATGTGAGCATGTTTGTACTCCAGTCAAACATATGTGCCTCCCGAAACTAAATAGAACAATACATGTGCACCTGGGAGGCCTGGTGAAGGGTCACAGATCCAGTAATCCGCTCAATAAGTAGTAGGATCAACCTCATTTACAAGATGGTGATCTTTTGAATGGTAACTTGAGAACCTACCTTCTCAATGTTGACCTCACAATACATCTTGATGTAGTCCTCAATATTGAAAGGTTCAGGGGGGAAGGTACTTCTGTTGGCCCTTGGGTAGGGAAGTAAGTGAATATTAAGGTAGAAAATATGGAATTTGAACTACGTGGAAGACATAGTGACTGATACTGGGTTGAAGTGAGCAGAAGAGAAGAAAATACGGTGCGAAGTAAGAGAAAGAAATTCGTTGGATTAGGATATTGAGGATGACAGATCAACAAGGAAAATGGATCGTGGACAACTCAACAAGAATAAAAATCCACCATTGGATGCTTGGGAGCACCGCGTGAGAAGGAAGGAAAGACAGGCTAGTGAAGCCCTGAAAATGAGGTCAAGTTGACCTAGGGTTTTAGACACCTAGGTTTTTGGTATCTAGGGTTTTGACACTTAGTTTTCAACCTAAGTATGTTCGAGAGATATTGTAATGTATAAATAAAGTTCTAAAGGACCTGGGATGGGTTGGTGCTAAGTTGGTTGAGAGTTCATTTTTATTGTGTGATTGAGTGACTACTACTATGTGAGAGAGAAGTGTTGTGTGAGAGGGCCTTCTGTATCGTAAGATCTTCAGCTGGGTGAGAAGATAAACCCTACAACTGGGTGCATATGGAGGGAAGACATAGAGGAAGAGAAAAATCTACAATCTAAGAGCATAGATAAGAACTATATGCTTTCATCTTAATATATTTTAAAGCACAGTTCTATGGACGTAGCCCTAGAGAGAGGGTGAACCACGTATATATTGTGTTATGTGTGATTGATTCTGGGTTCTTTGTCATTTGATATGCTACTATTTTGATATTTTGTTAGATCTAAGATATAACTTGCGCATTAGGCCTGAGGAAGATAAAGAATACTAGGGTACTGTGTGTAGTTGCTTTGAATCCATTTTTCATTTCCTTTGGTTATAGACACTTGTGTCCTGCAACCCCCTATTGCTACTTCGAGTGAGACTGCATATGCTTCGCAGGTGTTGACGAAAGGGCCAGTAGTTAGGGCTTGTTGGTGCACTGTTAGAGTTGAACCCTGGGTCTGCCCCTATGCCAACAAATGGTTTTGTTGCAAGGACAAAAATCTTCTTGAGGGAATGTCAAGGTGGTTTCCATCGAAGATAGAGATTCAGAAGTGGATAGAGGATCAAGAAAAGGAATTTTCTAAAGCCCAGAACAAGAACCCTAATCTTAGTACAGAGGATTGGTTGGGAAGATATGTCTTTACTGATATACACAAGATTTTATTTGGAGGAATTCATCAGGAGTTATATGAGTGGCTAGCTAGATTAGCAGACACCCAATTTGAGATCAAATCTAGACCACCCGTGGTTTGGATGTCGGTGTTGATCAAGAACATCAAGAGAGTTTATAACGTTGTGTCAAGAGTAGTAGATCATTGGTTTGATAGTACCATTGGAGGGTATATCACCGAGTTTGTTGTTGACAGAGTAGAGTCATATAGCCAAGATGAGAGGTATTTCTTTAAGGAACCCATAGGGAAATTTATACACTTTTTGAAGTTGAGGATCAAGATGCTATTGCATGAGAAGAACATCTTGAAGATACAGTAGTTGGTCAGATTAGAAAAGGCTAATGTTCAAGAACTCGGACAATGACAACAACACAGAGGCTGGACATATGCATAGTGGGAGAGTGTTTAGAGAAGTCCCTCTTGCAAACATGTTTAAGAAGAACTATGGGGATGAGGGTTTCTACAGTGGAGAAGAGGCAGATATAACAAACGAAGCGCATTCAGAATCCGCTAGGGCAGAGGAAGGGAAAGTTGAACAAGAAGAGCCAGAAACTTCAGGAACCGTGCCGACTATTGAAGTAAGTACTATTATTCCTCATGTTGTTTCAGAAACATTAAGCAATCAAAGTAATCAAAGTCACCAGAGCATTATGATCACTGTCACTATCAGTCCACCACATACTCAGTCAGGAAACCTAGGAATATCTATGGCAGATGAGATGATGCTACCCACCTTTAGAGGAGATGGATCTGAAGATCCTGATCAACACTGGTTTTTATGTGAATTTGTATGGAGTATTAACAATATCACTGATGAAACTGTTAAACGAGCTCAGCTCAATACTACCCTAAGAGATCGCGCACTGAGCTAGTACATGAAATTTGTTCAAGGAGTTGCACCGAAACCACTGAATGTCATTAAGACTATGCTAATTGTTGAATTCAAGAAACCTAAGTCAGATTCATAGTGCATTATAGAGCTAAAATAAATCAAGTAGAGAATAGATGAACTTGTGTGGGAGTTTGATCAGAGATTTAAAACCTTGACAAGCCATTTGAGTTTCCAGATCCCATATGAGCAGAACAAGGAATGGTTCATTGTTTCCCTCTTACCACACATCATATTTCCTCTAATGCAACAGAATATTTCTTCGCAGGCTGAGGCACTAGAGATCACCATGAAGTTAGAATCATCCCCTATGGGAGAATCCAGTTCAGGTATGAGTCAAATCTTGAGTCAGCTGACTAGTTTATCTCTAAAGGTCGAAGATATGAAGATAGACAAGGGAAAAGATAAAAGAGAAGACATATGGTGTATCATATGCAAATTAGAACGCCATGACAAGAAACACTGTCGCTTATTTGATGAGTACTTGTCCTCTGGAGCTCTGAGCCCTTTGAATAAATTTACCCTACCGTAGTGCGAGGTATGTAGAAATTGACATCACCCTGGTGAATGTTACTATCTACAAAAATATGTCCAGACACCCATAAATATGTATTTCATGTTCTATAAGTCGGTAGGACATGATAACAGGGATTGTAGGGCTTACGACCTCATGCATGAAATGTCAAGGGATATATACAAAATTCAAGGTGAAGTAAAGAAAGAAGGAAACACTACGCAATATAATTCCCCAAGAAGAGGAAACTTCAACCCTCGCAGTGGATTCAGAGGAAGAGGAAGAGGAGGAGGTGTGGGTCGAGGCCGAGGAAAGATCATCTGTTACAACTGCACGCATCCAGGAAACTTATAAAGGGACTGTCATAACCCATGTACCACTTGCATCTACTGCAGCTCATTCGAACATGTTATCAAATATTGTCCTGTGCTGCTACCCAAACTTCATGAGAGACGAGGACCTCAACATAACCCGCAAGTGCAACTGATATACGTTGAACCTCACGAAGCGGACCTTAGAGTCACTGTTATAAATAGAGGGGGAACTATTACAGGAGAAGACAGAGTGACCCAAGGAAAGAATACAGAAGAATCAGGAGTCAGGAAAGATACAGAGAAGACACAAGTTTTTGATGCAAAAAAAGAAAAACGAATATTTTAGGAGGCAAGAAAATAATTTGGGAGAGACCAAGATTCTTCATCGAAGACATGAGTAGAAGTAAGAGAATGTGGAATGCCTCTGGAATTTGACCAGTCTTCTCTGCCAAGAGAAGGAAAAGAGGTAAGAAATCTCATGGAATTCTTATATACTTGTATTAAGTTGATTCAAGATGAAAGTGTTGTATAAGAGCTAGAAAATTTAATCAGACAGTATGAGTTAGGAAAGATAGATCCCTTGCTAAATAGGGAAGTACACCAAGTATCTAAAAAGAGAAGGAAAAATAAGGAACTACACCTAAATTCTCAAATTGGAGAGTATGATATAGACTATGTAGTCCTCGACTTAGGGTTGGACGTTGATGTCATGACGAAGCAGACCCGGGCACTGATGGGAAAACATAAGTTAATATACTCCCCTATCAGGCTTAGGATGGATAATCAACAAGTTGTAAGCCCCTTTGGAAGATTGGAACATGCCCTATTGGAAATCAATGAAGTAAGGATGTTTGTGGACTTCAAGGTGACTGAGATAGTTGATGATAGTTGTCCTTACCCTGCGCTGTTAGGAATTGATTGGGCTTTAAATAATTCCACTGTGGTTGATTTAAAGAAAATAAGAATGATGTTTGAAAGAGATGGCCTTAGGGTCATTGCACCTTTGGATCTCGATGAAGGTTAGAGATACACAAAACCCATTAGGAAAGAAGATCACGCATATGAACTAGAAAACATATACAAATTAACAACCAGACAACAGGATTAGATTAATCCTACGACAGATGGGAACCTAAGCTGGAGAAGTGACAACGCATGTTCATCAGATTCAGAAGAATCACTGGAGAAATGGAAGAACAAAATATACAAAGTATCTACAAAGATATGTGCTAGATTAACCAGAGAAGTTCGTTGGATCGACACAACAGTAAGTAACTTGCCCACATTTGATGGTCTAATCATTTAGAAGATTTCTTGTTGGAATTTTAAGAAATTATACCAAAAAAACAAAGATTGTTGGCAATGGATGAGGCCCTAAAATAAACCCCAACAAGATGGTGGGGGACACACAAAAACAACATTACAAACTGGGTACAATGTTGCATTTTGATGACAACACGGTTTTCAGAGCAAGTAGAAGGCTGTGAAGCTAGGTACACATGTCGAAGCTATCTGAAGGACCATGTGTGACGTTGCGAGGAAGCCTGGAGGAACATTCCTCAATAGTAGTGGGTGAAAAAATTCATCAACACACTGGACACAACCCCTATCAATTGGTACCTATAAGCAGAACTGCGCCTCATCACTGCAGATTGGGAAGGTATGACTCAGAACTTTGTAACTACCTTTTTATTTGAAAGCCAGTATCCTACAATGGATCAAGAATTACAGATCGTAAGACAAAAAGTATTTGAGGAGGAAAATAGCCTCCCTTTGGAACAAGAAGAGGACGAATGGACTGTGCCTCTCCAGAAATTGCAAGGCTGTTAAAATATCGATGTTGACGAAGACGCTGATCCTAGGAAGGTGAACATCACCGAAACAAAAGGACAAAGAGACATAGAAGGACCAGGAATTGAGCTACCTTTCATTGGACAACCAATTAAAATAAAAAAAAGTCAATATTGGAACAGATCAAACACCGAAACTTGCAAATGTTGGAGATTATTGGGATGCTGCCACTATTGACAAGATCACAGAGTTACTACATGAATATCAAGACTTGTTTCCAACCAAGTTCACTGATATGAAGGGCATTAAAGGGCCCATGGGAGAGATGAGGATCCCTTTGAAACCAGATGCAAGGCCAATTAAACAGAGACCCTACAGATTGAACCCTAAATATAAGGAGAAAGTGAATATTGAACTTGACAGAAGGTTGGAAGCAGGAATCATAGAACATGTTGAAGAGACAGAGTGGATTATCCCTATGGTGGTACAAGACAAAAAGACTAGAGAAATCAGGATCTGTGTAGATCTCAGGAAGTTGAATGATGCATGTTTGCATGACCCATTTCCTACACCATTTACTGATGAAGTGTTAGATAATGTAGGAGGACATGAGGTATACTCTTTAACAGATAGATTTTCAGGATACCATCAGATCCAAATTTCCAAGGAAGATCGCCATAAGACCACATTTGCAACAGAATGGGGATCCTACCAGTATACAGTGATGCCGTTTGGATTGAAGAATTCCCCAACCATCTTTTCTAGGGTGGTGGTCGAAGCGTTCAAGGATTTTTTACATAAATTCCTGGAAGCATATTTTGATGATTGGACTGTTTTTAGCTTATTACAAAATCATATTAAATGTTTAAGATTATTGTTGGATAAGTGCAGGCAATGTCAGATTTCCTTGAACCTGAAGAATAACATTTTATTTTCACCCTTTGGAGTACTGTTAGGTCATATTGTGTGTAAGAAGGGATTGCTGGTAGACCCATCTAAGATTGAAATTATAGTTGATCTGCCCCCTCCTACTTCAATCATACAGTTATGCACACAACACTGCGCTGGGACACACTGGATATTACAGGAAGTTCATTAAAGGCTATGCACATATCACCACACCCATGGAGAATCTTTTGAAGAAAGACTGTCAGTTTAATTGGATAGAAGAAGTCCAACAGAGCTTCGTCACATTGAAACAAAAAATGGTTGTTGCGCCTATTATGGTTTTCCTAGATTGGAGCAAGGAATTTCACATGCATGTCGATGCATCTTCTATTGCATTAGAAGTTTTGTTAGCACAATCGGGAGCTAGATACATTGACCACCCATTAGCCTTTGCTAGCAGGAAGATATCAATAGCTGAAATTAATTACACCACCACTGAGAGAGAAGGGTTATCCATGGTATATGAATTGCAGAAGTTTCACCACTACTTGTTGGGAGGACACCTAAAAATGTTTATTTATCACTCCGCACTAAAATACCTAGTCAACAAGCCAATTTTGTGGGGGAGAATATGTAGATGGCTTCTTCTGTTTCAAGAATATGATTTTGAGATCGTGGTTAAGCCAGGGAGAATGAACAAAGGTCTTGACCACTTGTCGAGGTTAGAACATGGAGAAGAGCCTATTAGTTTGGAGGATACACTGCCAGATGCATAGTTGTTGGCCTTTAGAAATATCGATGATCACTTCACGGAGATAGTTCAGTTCCTGTCAACAAGAATGGCGCCGAGTGAATACACAATCACCCAGAAGAAACAACTAGTAGTGCATGCTGCAAAGTTTTCACTTATAACTGGACAACTATACAAGATGGGGCCTGATGAGATATTGAGGAGGTGTGTTATGGAGACAGAGTGACCATTGATCCTCATAGAAGCTCATGAAGGCATCGTAGGAGGACACTACGTAGGGAAAGCAACAACACATAAGGCTCTAAGATTTGGCCTTTGGTGGCCTCCTTACATATATATGCTAAGGACTATTACAGAGCCTTTGATGTATGCCAAAGAGTTGGAAAATCGTCTAGAAGAGATGAAATTCCTTTATTACTACAGTTGACCCTACAAGCATTTGAGAAATGGGCCATTGATTTCGTGGGACCTATAAACCCACCAGGGAAGTGCACAGGAGCCAGATACATAATCACTGCGACAGAGTACTTGACCAGATGGGTCGAAGAAAGAGCAATTAAGGACTACAATGCAACTACAACTACGTGCTTCATATTTGATGACATCATAACCAGGTTTGGATGCCCAAAGATCCTTATGAGAAATCAAGGCACACATTTCATCAATAAAACCATTGAAGCCTTGACTGAGGAATTTGCAGTCCATCACCAGAAGAGTACACCCTACCATCAACAAGCAAAGGGGAAAGTTGAAGCATTCAACAAGATTTTGGAGACAGCGCTGACAAAGATTTACAGTGTGAACATGGATGACTGGGATTTAAGATTACCAACAGTGCTATGGGCCTACAAAACCACTTGCAAGAAGTTAACAATGCAAAACCCCTTTAAGTTGGTTTATGGTCTCGAAGCAGTTGTCTCGATGGAATATTTGGTCCCAATCTTAAGAATCACATCCTTTACATATATGGATGACATTGGTGTTGTTCAAGAGAGGCTCACGCAGTTGGTTGAACTAGAAGAAGACAAATTTATTGCAAGATTCCATCAACAGGTACAAAAGGAAAGATAAAAGGCCTACCATGAAAGACACATCAAGAAGAAGGCATTTAAGCAAGGAGATTTGGTTCTGGTATATGAAAATAAGTTCATAAAGAATCCATGAAAGTTCATAACACATTGGCTTGGGCCATATGAGGTTGCCTATGTTACAGAAGGAGGAGTTGTGCAGTTGAAGACCCTGAATGGTGAGTGGAAGGAAGGTTTGGTGAACGAGAGATAGTTGAAACTGTACTATGACAACCAACTACCTCGCAGCTCTCACTAAAAGCATAAGGAAAAGGGTCTAGGTACCAGGTGCAGTTGAAAATGGGTACTAGACACAGAAAATACAGTTTGCACAAGAAAGGGAGGGATAGAGCAGAAAGCACAGGCTCCGTGCAGCCTAAAGATGAAGCAAATCCGAAGAAAAGATTAAGGAAGAAAATATGGAATGTGAGTGCTGGGGACCTGTTGGCCCTTGGGTATGGAAGTAAGTGAAGACTAAGGAATAAAAGATGGAATGTGAACTACGTGGAAGACACAGTGACTGATACTGGGTCGAAGTGAGAAGAAGAGAAGAAAAGATGGTGCAAAGTAAGAGAAAGAAATCTGTTGGATGAGGATATCGAGGATGAAAGATCAGCAAGGAAGATGGATCGTGGACAACTTAGCAAGCAAAAAAATCCATCATTGGATGCTTGGGAGCACCACGTGAGAAGGAAGGAAAGACAAGCTATCGAAGCCTTGAAAATGTGGGTCAAGTTGACCTAGGGTTTTAGACACCTAGGGTTTTGGTATCTAAGGTTTTGACACTTAGCTTTCAACCTAAGTATGCTTGAGAGTTATTGTAATGTATAAATAAAGTTCTAAAGGACCTAGGATGGGTTGGTGCTAAGTTGGTTGAGATTTCATTGTTATTGTGTGATTGAGTGAGTACTACTGTGTGAGAGAGAAGTGTTGTGTGAGAGGGCCTTCTGTATTGTAATATCTTCAGCTGGGTGTGAAGATCAACCCTGCAATTGGGTGCGCGGGGAGGGAAGACAAAGAGGAAGAGAGATATCTGCAAGCTAAGAACGCAGATAAGAACTGTATGCTTTCATATTAATATATTTTAAAGCACAGTTATGTGGACGTAGCCCTAGAGAGAGGGTGAACCACGTATATCTTGTGTTATGTGTGATTGATGTTGGGTTCGTTGTCATTTGATATGCTGCTATTGTGATATTGTGTTAGATCTAAGATATAACTTGCGTAGTAGGCCTGAGGAAGATAAAGAATACTAGGTTACTGTGTGTAGTTTCTTTGAATCCATTTTGCATTTCCTCTGGCTGTAGACACCTGTGTCCTGCAACCCCCTATTTCTACTTCAGGTGAGACTGTATCTGCTTCACATGTGTTGCCAAAAGGGCTAGTAGTTAGGGCTTGTTGGTGCGCTGTTAGAGCTGAACCCTGGGTCTGCCCCTGTGCCAACAACATCAATTAACTGGTTCCACTCTCCTTAAGAGGCTAGTCAAGAAGTATATATCCTCAGACATTGGAGTCAAGGAATTCCTCTCTATCATAAATGCCTCTGCATCCGGATGCCAGTAGTCGACCAGGGAATTCTGTAGCCTGTGTTGTGCCCCCATAAACAGACACCGAAGGAACTTCCACAACCCACATTATTTCAATGTGGCAATGGAAATAGGGTCCTCATCGACCAGTATATCAATATCCTCATGCTCCCTCTCCCTCCAGTGGACATACATCCTATTCCATAGGGAGTTAGCTCTTGCATTGTTATTTTTTTCAATCCTTTTAAGGGTGTATGTGGGTTGTTTTGGCCACAGTCGCGTATGTATGCTGGAATACTATTTTCTGCCTGCGTACATACGCGGGATATCCTTGGACAACCCGCGTACATGCAGGGCCGCCCTTTTTAGGAGAGAGCACCCCCTAAAAAACAAAAACAAATGCAAAAAGGAAGAATGGAAATGCAAGAGGGATGAGTTTGTACTTACTTGGTCCAAGCAGAAGTTCATTTTTTCCTCTGAATCTCTCCGAATCAACTTCTTTAGCAAAGGAGTGTTTTTACCTTTTGGTCGATTTTCCAAATGCAATGGTGAAAATGAGATGTCAGCTTCTATTTATAGACGTTTTTGGCCCTTTTTGCCACTTTTTTGACCCCCTTTCTCGTTTTTTTCTAGCTTGGAAATCATTTAATTCCATTCTCGAGTTTCTTATTAGATGTTACAATACACTTTTTCTTTTGTTTTGGTAACGTTTTGGGAGATGGGTCACTTTTAAAGGTCCTTTGGTAAAAGTCATTTTTTCCAAATTTTTGCATATAAGTTAGGATTCCACCTCCACTTTCTGCATCTCGTTGTATTTTTCTCTTTTCCATAGGATCGATCCCACCGAAGTGCGACACAGAACTGTCATTGATTCTTTAGAAGTGTCGTGATTAGGTGGTAGAGGCTACCTTTACATTGATGCCCTAGATAAATCCTTCCTGCATTTTGGCATCCATGTTGTCTGTAATGACTATAGGATCAGGAGTCCTTGTTAGTCCTGTCATGATTACGAAATTGAGACTCATTTGGTCTGATGTACCATCACTCTTGGCCTCACCCTCAGGACTCCCAAAATGATCATGCTTTGTTGTCTTTCAATCTCACTTTGAAATTCGAAAGCAACATTCGACGAGACTACATTTATGCTTTTCGATCTTGTCTGGATTAACTAAGAAAAATAACTTTTTGGAGTCTTCTTTAAGCCCTTTTTAGACTCTCTAAACATGAAAATATTTCCAAGCAATATTGTTTCCCTTCACGCTCGCCAAACTCAAATTTGAAGGAACATCTGTTCGACGGTATTTTACCCCTTTTTCGTTCCATATGGTCAATTGTACGAACAAAGGTATATTTTAGGAACTTCGGTTCGCTAGAAGAGTATTCTCAGGTATAATTTTAACCCTTTTTCGGGC
The DNA here is from genome assembly GCA_009831015.1 of Picea engelmannii. Taxonomy (NCBI): domain Eukaryota; kingdom Viridiplantae; phylum Streptophyta; class Pinopsida; order Pinales; family Pinaceae; genus Picea; species Picea engelmannii. The sequence continues at coordinate 317,452 of ML787487.1, forward strand.
CTGAGGGACTAAATTTACGAAAAAGGAACATTCTCCTTGGTTTTGGTTTATCACCTTTTTCAGGCCTTGGAGATTACTTATGAAAAAGGAACCCCCACAGAGATCATAGTTAAGCTCTTTTCAGACTCCCTAAAATTGAAAAGATCGTTGAATGACCTTGTTCCTTCACACTCATTAAATTGGTCCAGAAGAAAATCTACAGGCATGATTTTACCCCTTTTTCCGGCCTGTATATTATGGAGGAAAAAGGTACACCTCAGGAGATTCGTCTCGCCGAGAGAGTTCTCCTTAGTAACTTTTATATTTTTTCGAGCTAAGGAGACTAAAATCAGGAAAAGGTTGTGAGTCCATAGTTAAGCTCTTTTTAGACTCCTTAAAAATTTTCCGAGTGATCTTGTCTTTATCACACTCGTTAAAATGGTTTTGAATAGACGTCTTTTCGGTGCTGGTTTACCCCTTTTTCGAACCAACTAGACTATCTTAGAAAAAGGTACCCCTTGGATTCTTCTTTTTTGTTTTTTCAGACTTCCTAAACGAGAAAAAAATATCGAGCTTACCTTCTATGGGCTCATTAAAATACATTGAAGGGGGTTTTATTGTGTCTTGTTAATCACATTTTCATCTCTATGTCTTTGGATTAATGACAGATCCATGTTGCTCTAAACTGAACCTTTGAAGCATACGTTATACGCAAGCCTTGTAGCACTTTGCCTCTGCGACCTGACACCTTGACCCATGGAGGAATTTTCCCCGAGTGTCCTTTTCCTGCACACATCTCCTTGCTCTGAGCATTAGTGTGTTCCTTGTGCTTGGACCTAGTATGCTTGCTTGTGATACTCGTTCCTCCTTTGTAACGTAGAATTATTTTTCAAGCTCTTTAAAAATTGAAAAAGACAAAAAAAAAAAAAAAATAACCCAAAAAGAGGGGACGGGAAAATATATTCTTTTTTGGCAGCACAATGAGTCGCCCTTGGACAAAGCACATCCTTATGTTTGTTCGTCAAGCATTGTGATCTAGTATGACCTTAGGAAGTTGTTCTCGCTACATAGAGTTATGTCCTCCTCCGTTTCGTTACTCTTCCAAACACATGGAGATTTTGTGTTGCCTCTTGCATCGTGAACTTATGTCAATTTCATGTTGACTAAGTCTGATCATCTTTCGTGATTTTGTCCAAGGGAAGCTTCACCCAACCTGAGTCATCCTTGCTAAATTTTTTATCTTAACCTTATGAGTCAGCCATCCTAAAAGTTCAGGAATGTCTTGTTTCAAAATCAGTGAAGTTCTCTGCCTGATCATCGAGATCCTCTTGTATTTTCCTGATGAGCCATCGAATACCTCTGGGTAGCAAAGTCATACAATCACATTGTACTCCTACCTGATTTTTGAATATCTTGAAGTTGTTTCTCAAGCTATCAAGACCTCATCTCCATCCATCAGGCACCATTCGCTTCTTGAAGATGGATACTCTGTTGGAAATGTTTAACAGGTAGCATATGCTTGTCATTGATGGCAAGTACAGCAATGAAGATGGCATGGTTACAGGACGAATGTAATAGATGGGCACCAGAAGTATTTTCAAAAGAAGCTATAGAGCAACCTCGATAAGATCAGAAGAGATAGTGAGAAGTATTTTGGGAAGAAGCTGCAAAGAAACCTTAATAAGATCAGAAGAGATAGTGCAGAGGATGTTTGGTATGTTTTATAGGCAGTGCATGCTTGTCATTGATGGCAAGTACAACAGTGATGATGGCTTGAGTACAACAGCGATGATCAACAGCACAGTGATATTCAGGAAGACCAGCAATGCAACAATTGTCTAAATGCAACAATCCTCAGTCGTCAAATCGAGGATTGATCTAAACTATTGATTAGGCATGATGAAGTCCCATAAAGTTTGAGAAGCACTAGTGATCGTTGGATCCCATCCCAAATTCCCGATGACCATCAGATCTCAATGTAGACAAGAGGAGCGCGCAGATATGGAGGATAGATCTCGAGTGTTAGATCCAAGCGCAGGGTCCGACCACCGTTGGATCGAGGAGAACCTACACGTTCTTTAAAGTGCAAGGAGTAGAGGGCTCACAAAATCCTGAAAGAAGGAGGACCGTCCATCTTCATGTAGGACACATGGGGATAGATCGTCAGTTCACTGACTGGAGAGTCAAAGGAACGATGTTCCCTAACCTCTCGATTTCGCGATATGAAAAATCGTGACTTAATCGCAGCCGTTGAATCAAGATTAGATCTGGACCGTTGATCCAACTCCATATCGGAGTTTCATGAATCGCGACATGGAGAGACAAGAAAACAATGCAACAAGAATGTCGAAATCGTGATATACGAAATCGCGATTCAATCGCAGTCGTTGAATCAAGATCAGATCTGGACTGTTGATCCAAGACCATTTCAGGGTTTCGAGGATTGAGTGTTGGAGATGTCAAAGAATATTAACATCAAGAATCCCAATATCGCGATATGCGAAATCACGATGTAATTACAACCGTCAGATCAATATGTGATCTGGACCGTTGATACGACTCCATCACGGAGTTTCGTGGATTGGGACTTTGAAGTGACAAAAACACAGAACAACAAGATTGTCGAAATCGCAATGTGTGAAATCCTGACTGAATCTGAACCGTCAGATCAAGATGTGATATGGACCGTCGACCCGACTCACGTCAGCATACCATGTCATCTAGGAACACGTGGCACAACCAGGTAATGACAAGTGTCAAACTGATTCAACATTTTAGGCACATGTAAGTCACGAATCAGAGTGACACGTGGCAGTATTCAACACGTGTCAATCCACGTGTGATGTCAGTAGATTTACACCACTCGGGAGATGGACAGATGTCTGAGGATGAGGAGGGGCTAAAGGGAATGAGCCGTGTCACACGTTCAGGTGGAGAATGATACAAAAGGTGACACGACAGGAGTGGGGTCCTTCATCAATACCCCACCATTCCGGACCCCCCCCGGTATTAAAGGCAGAAAGGCAAGGGGGGTCCGGAATCTCTTGAGCGTCGTTGATCTAGGCACTCTAATCCTGGCCACTCGATAGATGCACGCCCAATTCTGGACCCCCCCCCCTCCGCCTAAATGAAGAATGGCAGGGGGGCTCCGGAATCCATTCCCGATCGTAGATCTAAGAGAAAAGATTATGTCCATCCATATTTGCTCGCTGCATATCCAAAAAATGCATTTGCGCCCCAAACTTAGGAAGGCATAAGTGCATGGTCATAGCCATTGGTCACATCGATGGAAGATGGAGGTAGAAGCTAGAGGTGCTAAGCTTAGCCACATAAACGCTGAAATGAATGCAAGATCTAGTAAAGTTCATCCAATGGCGCAGATAAACCTGAAGGATATCAGAGGGCTACTGATGCATGACACAGTGAAACTGCCAGAAACCATTGATGGCGTCTGCCAGAGAACTCGAAGACACTTCGGTGTGATCATTAGAGGAGATGAAGAGTCTCTAAGCTTTGCCCAGTGAAGAAAGACGATTCTTAGAGGGACTGACAGATGGATGAGCATTGGAGCCTGTAACTGAAACAGAAAGGATAATCTCGACTATGCCAGAGAAGACGAAGAGTCTCAACTGCCAGAGAGGCTGAGGAATCTCAGCATAACACCTATTGATGTTGAACGCGTGGGAAAACCGCTAGAGAAGCTGAAGAGTTACCATGATGATCAGGCAGAGCACTCGAGAGGTGGAGGATATCAGCGTGGTGTGAGTATGCAGAGGGATTGTGCACATTGCATGCACAAGGGGCACAGAAGCTATAAGTACACGGTACAGAGAAGAGATGAGGTTGATGTGGCTGTTGGAGTGGTGGTGGTTGTTGATGTTGAAGGTGATTCATGTGTGAAGAAGGAAGACAGTGCAGCAGCTGAATTGAACAGAAGAGGATCTGTGCAATGAATGGACATGGCACACAGAGCATAAAAAGAATAAGAACAGATAGCGCAAGTCATGTGTGTAGGAAGGCATTGAGGCAGATAGAAAAACGAAATGCAGCAGAACAGTGATGAGTCTGGTAAGCCATTGTTGAACATTATATCACTGTAATAAGTTTTAGTAGCAAAGATTTATGTTTTAGGGTGGTTGGGAAGTGTTAGGGAGGACTGTTGTCCTCAGAGGTTCAAGTGGGTGCTTGAACACAGGGAGTTGTAGCTTCCATCTAGTTGCAGCCAGAGAAACCAGGGTGGCAGGGTGGTGCAAGGGAGAACTCTTGTTCTCTGTTATACAGGTTGGTGCCTGTATGATTGGAAGTTGGTGCTTCTGTCCAGTTGGTGCTGGAAACACTCAGGGAGTTGGTGCTTCCTTCTAGTTGGTTCTAGAGAAACTAGGGAGTTGGTGCTTCCTTCTAGTTGGTGCTAGAGAAACCAGGGAGTTGGTGCTTCCTTCTAGTTGGTGCTAGAGAAACCAGGGAGTTGGTGCTTCCTTCTAGTGGGTGCTAGAGAAAACAGAGAG
>ML787487.1:322159-358854 GCA_009831015.1 Picea engelmannii
GGTTGTAGCCTCATTATGAGTTGGTGCTCATATGTATGATAATGTAAAGAATGTAACTATTACTTATCATATAAAGAAAAAGAGGTTTTTACCCTGTATGGGTTTCCTCGGGAAATATCTGTCTCTGTGTTTCTCAAATATGTTAATGATGCTGAAAGTACCATTGTTTATTTCCCTGCATTATTGTGATCATCATTCAATGTTTCTGCAAAGAGTTTAAAATAAGCATAAATGTTTAAGCATGGTAACAACTGATTCACCCCCCCCCCCTCTCAGTTGTCCAACATACTCTACTTGTATATCTTTGATTTTGAGATGTAGATTCATTATGTATTTCTCACGGCTACACTTTATATATTTATATGACATGGATCTATAGTGTATTTGATTGGAAACCATGATTTATTTCATCCCGAGCATGGGTATGCCCGCCTCGAAAAGACAATTGTTATTTTGCAGATGGCACTTCCCAAACTCTGGTCCTGGGCTCACTCGTTTCGTACATTAGTGAATATTTTGTAATGTATTTCGGCCATCAGATGCTCTTATGACCTCACACATTAGGGGGTGTTGGAGCACCTTTATGTTCTTTAAAAAAATAAAAAATAAAAAGTTAGAGCCGGCTTCTTCTAAATAAGTGAGATGTTATACTTAAGTCCAAAAAGCTAGTTTCGAGATTTTTTTTCTTTCGTGACGCTACCCCCTGAATCCTTAGTACCCCAACACGTGAAGTGGTGATAACGGTTTTAAAGTTTACCCAGGTTAGTGTCAAGAAGTAAATCACTTTAAACCTTAGTTAAGCACTATCGTGATTTCACGACTCGGCGATCGCTCTCCCAAAAAGCAGTACCTTCATAGCTCTGAGTCACAAAGTCGCGATATTCATTAATTAAGCATGGGTTAATTAAGAGCTTAAGTCATATCATGAGTAATCAACTAAATTGCATCATCGCGATTTCGGGTTTTGGGGGCTCACGGGCTAGGAGTGAAATCTTATGATACGGAGAACGCCGAAAAAAGGGGATTAAAGATTAAAACACACTTAATTAAAGGAACTAAACTGGATTAATCAACACATTAAACAACCTTTAACATGCACCGTCTACGGAGTAAGTTTTAAATGTTTTTTTCATTTTTTCTTTCGTGTTACGACTCGTCAAGCATTTATGGCATTTATTTGAACTGCAGTGAGGTGACAGATAGTAGGATCTTGTTTTTACTTCTAAATCTTTCTATTAAGCAATTTGACCATTATGTTCGCAAGGACAACAGGGATTTAAATGACCAAGATAGAAATTTTTTCCTTCATTATTTCAGTTCTCATTTCTATTTGCGTGCAGAACCATTTGACCAGAATAACTGTTGTTTGTGATTTTCAATTTTTTCGACAGGTGGTCCAGTTGTAGGTTTCTCTATCATGGCTCCACGAAAAATGCCCAAGTCAGCTGTCGAGAGTTCAGGTCAGGGTTCAGACGTTGTTTCCAATACCTTGCCCCGAAGCATTAATTCTGTCAAAACATGGTCATACATTTCCAACATTCTACAATCCGAGTCGATAAACTATTCAGATGATTCTAGCGACAACGAGAAGGATGATTTATGAACCAAATACAAAATCAACGCTCAAGCATAGACGCACAAAATAGTGGCGAGGCACTAGATTCATCCCCTGGAGTTGTTTCTCCCCCTTCCTTTTCTTTCACTCTTTTTAGATGCTTAGACTCTACACTTTATAGCCTTAAGTGTAGACTCAGGAACAACAGGGGGCATCTGTTATAACCTTAAATTTCTCTACACATGCATACCTGGCCTTTCCAAAGCACTGTTGAGTTGCTCTTCTAAAAAAACAAATTTTTGAAGATGTACGCACCCTGCACCATGACTGCCCGCCTACATATGCTTGTTGCACCACTACAACTCACGTGCATATGCATTCTGCACCATTATAGCCCACGTAAACTTGCAAAAGTTGCAAAAAATAAAACGTTGCAAGGAATTCGTTGAGATTATGAGCTATTGGGTAATTTCCCAACCAATCCACCTGCTATAGCCTGTCACCCAACCAAATAACCATCCTTTTGTCATATAAAAGGATGTTTTGGGGTATCATTTTACATCTAGACATAAGAACAGTGAAACTTTTCCTGTTTCACATCCCCTCCTTGCCCAAGTTATTGCAACCCTTTTTTGAGAATTGCCTTAGCATTTCCACATTAGCCCTTATTCCTTCATCAGAACCCATTCACTTCCCAAGAAGAGATCAAAATGTTTAGAGGAGAAGCCATAAAAAGTTTCACTTGGAGCTTGGTGAAGAGGAGCCTGGACCAGGTTCGTGGAGCAGTAGCTGGATTTGATTATAAAGGTATAATCATTGAGTTATTGATAAAAGAATTACTTTTCTTGTCCCAAATCATGGTGTATTGAATGCTTTTATTGGTTTATTGTTTGAAATTCTAACATCAAACCCTAATTTGTATATGGAATAGAATGCTTGGCTTTTGTTGTTTGTCAATATTTGGATGTAGGCCAGCCCTGAGAGGAGGCATGCAGTCATCAAATATTCCAAGCGGGAGGGGATCATCACTAGATGTGAAGTAGAGGTATAGTTACCTGATCTCCCTCATATTTTATTTTCTTGTATGAGTTTTGGTATGTTTGGGGTAGTTTAGAGAATTAGTTGGTATGTTTGGGGTAGTTTAGAGAAGTAGTTGACTATTAGATGATTAATTGATCTTCCTACATGCTAAACCCCAGTGTAGTCATAGGGAGGTTTTTCCTACTAGCAGTATGTCCTCTGGTGTTTCATCCGGGGGGACTAAGTTTTATAGTATGGGAAACCCCCTTCACGAAGTTCCTTCGTCTATGGGCAACATATATCCTCACATGAGTAACCCTTGTCATGTCACATTTTCTTCGCAAGTGGATTCCTCGGTGTCGATGCCCTTACATCCCTTTATGAATCCGCATGGAGGAGGATACTATCCTACCGGACAGGGCCATGGTGTATACCAGGACCCTTCCTGGCCTGCAATGTGTCAAAACTAGTCTTTCTTCGGACCTTGGTCTCAAATTTCACAACCCATCGTTGCCACAAGTCCAGTCACTATAGGTCATATTGACATTATATCACCAACCTCTTCTTGTCATGTTGGAGATTGGTCAACAACCTCTGCAAGTCATGTTGAATACCAGCAACCAGCTGCTGCAAGTCATGTTGGGGGCAGAAGTCTAGTCATTTCTAGTCACACTGCACATACATCACCAACCTCTGATAGTCATGTTGGGGATTCATCACCAACCTTTGCTAGTCATGTTGGAGATTTTCTACCAGCCTCTTCCAGTCATGTCGGGGGAATTCATATGACTGAGAATCCTAGATGTGTAATACGTAATCCCAACTTCCTTTGCAGGACTTGTGAAGGAAATCAACTTACTCTTTTATTCCCTGCTACTTCTTCGATACCAAAAGCATGGTCCTTTCCTGGGGGCCCTCTGGGTTCTGAGTCATCTTCGATTTCCCAATATTCCCTTGTTGATACAACCGTCACACCGATGCAATCTTCGGTCTAAACCCGCCTCTTTTAGAGAGTGATGCAACTCTTGACCTTGTTGTCTCGCATCTTGTTCAACCAGCGGTCATGTCGATGCAATATCCGACCGACACCACTCCTATTTTTGGGGGTGATGCATCTCTTGACCTTGTTGTCTCACATCCTATTCAACCAATGGTTGAAGAAGTGGTCATGCCGATGCAATTTTTTGGTCTATCCCACTCTTCTAGTTCTAGTTCTATACCATATATGTCATGTCCTTAGAATCTCTAGTACTGCACCTTCTTAACAAGAGAGAGTTTTACTCTCCCCGAGTACTCTCCCTTCAAGTCCTGGAGAAGTTCCCTTTTATTGGGATGGTCTTGTGGGGTATCCAATACCTCTTCCTATGTCCTTTCAAGTAAGAGACATTCTTCAACATATCATGGAGAAGGTAACCTTTGCTATAACTTTATCCTCCTCAACTTGGAGAGATTTGGGTTTTCCCAAGCTTGTGTCGACTATTCGTAAGATTCTAACCTTTCACAGAAATCCATCATGGGAGCCTTGGCCTCCCCCATGACATGCCGCCTAGAAACCTCTCAACAGGTCTGATTTAATCTCTTTTTCGAATCGTCTAAAAAGAGAAAATATTGTTGAGTGAATTTGTCCCTTTCACACTCGTTAAATTGGACTTGAAACATTGTGAGTCTTAGTTAAGCTCTTTTTTGACTCATTTTCAAAAAGCAAAAATATTTCCTAGTGAACTTGTCTCTTTCACACTCATAAATTGGATTTGAAAGGACATCTATTTGGTACAAGTTTATCCCTTTTTCAAACCAAGTAGACGAAGATGAGGATTTGATGAAAACAAGTAACAGAAAAAGAACCTCTTTAAAGATGCATAATTTTCTTAAAGTAAATGGGAAGGTGGACTACATACCCTATGAGAATGAATGTGATGGAGATGATGAATTTCCCATGAGTTTGAGATAATTTTACAAAGATACATTTTATTATCGACTATATTGCGATTGGCCCAATGATAAAAAATGTCTAGAGTGTATGAGGTGTTTCAATTTTGGGGATACAACTACATGATATGACCCTCCAATATTCATGGCGAAAATCTAGGCCTCTTTATTGTCCAAACTGTCCATGTGGGATCTAAAAATAGAAATAATTCACAAAAAACCACTAGGAGATTAATGTCATATTATGGACCATCATATTACAGTGGTGAATGGAGAAGGCAAGCAGAATATAAGCTTAGCATGTCAGCATATGGTATAAATTTGAATATGTATACACATTGTCTCCAATTGGAAAGTGGAAAAGAAATTAATATAGGTCATCTTATGTATATAGATCGACGTGCACACACACACACAAAAATATTGCAGGTTTTATAAATAGTAGTAAGGGAAGGGACCCTAATATAAGACCGAATTGTCAATTTGTTGAAGTTATAAATGATAAAGATGGAGATATGGAAATAAAGGTTGATATATTGATAATGGTTGAGGCTATTATGTACCTTACCAATGGGGATGAGTTATTGATTAATTACCCCTTCTTAAAACACATTCTTGCACGAAAGAAAAGGGAAGAAAACCAAATAATAATCAATGAGTGTGGATTGACATTGTATACACTATGTTGTCAAAATTGTGTTTTATTTTAAATTATTGTATAAAAGAAGTAGTATATAAAATAATATTCCGTTGTTCAATTGATGTATATATGGTCATACATTCTATATTCTTATTGGTTAGGACAATATATTTGATTATATTTTTTTGAAATTGATACAATTATGATTTATCCAATTCTTGCCAAACATTAAATAATGCTTATGTTTGTTGATAGGTAAAAGACATTGATGATACACAAACTAATACCCAAGATCAAATTGGGTTATTAATATTTGGATGGCATGATCCAAACCATCCTTTAAACCATACCAGGGAGAAAAAATAAATATTGAAGAGAATACTACCAGTTGATAAGTTTGAAGAGATGATGAGATTAGCATAAAATGATGACATGCCACATAGCTTTAATGATGATGATGATAGTGAAAATGCAGTGCATGAAGAATGATTGAATGAAATGATTACATGTTTATTTGGGGATGGAAACAATGATGACGATAATGATCATATGGTTGACATTAACGATGATAGTAGGGATAATTACCACCAACGTAATCTTGATGATAACAACCTGAAAGACTCAATCAAGCAAGTTGCGAAGACACCCGTGTTCAGATCAGGTGCAAGTAGAAACTCAAAACTTGCATGCACATTGATATTATTAGACATCAAATCACTATTTGGTTGGTCAAACAAAGGATTCACTACCCTACTGAAGTGAGTTGAAATGTATTTCTTATTTTGCATTGTCAATTGGTGTACGTAATTTGTAAACATTCATCAACTATGTTTATATTTATTTAAGGGGATGTTATAAACCATATATTGTATATAAATAGTAGTAGTATAGATTGACATATCAAACATGTTCATAATAATTCAAACATTTAATTTATTTAATCTTTGGCAATCTTACATCCTGCACTAAAAACTAAAATATTCCTTGAACAAAATGTGTTTCCATCAACTTGGAGAGAAACACGTCAGTTGTTGGTTGAGTTGGGGATTAAATATAAGAAAAACCATTCATGTAAAAATGATTGCATTTTATATAGAGATGAATATCAAAACAAGGTAGAATGTCTTGTATGAAAAGAGAAGAGATATTATACAGATGTACAAGGTCCTACAATTCCAAAGAAGGTTTTACATCACATGCCAATTATACCTAGACTTCAACGAATGTTTCGTTGCAATTCTCTTGAATAATTGATGGAATGACATGCAAAGAATAGGAGTAAAGATGGATTCATCCAAATTCCAGTTGACTCCAAAGCAATGAAACACATAGAGGAAAAATGGCCAAGTAAATTCAAAGATGAACAACATAGTATTAGGTTTGGTATTACAATTGATGGAGTGTGCCCATTCTCTTTCCTCAACTCAAATTATAGTCTTTGGCCAGCTGTATTGATAGTATAAAATATTTCCCCATGGATGAGTGTTAGAAAGGAGCATCTTATGCTGACTCTCATTGTTCCAGGAAAACATCAAGTTAAAAATATGGATGTTTATATTGCGCCTTTTATTGATGAGATGCAAATTCTATGGAAAATTATAAGAATGTATGACATATAATATCCTCCATCAAATAGGTACTTCATGTTGTATGGTGTGCTATGCTAGAATATTCATGATTTCCTAGGACTTGGTGTCTGTTCTAGTAAGATAAAATATTTACGTATTTACACTCATAATTTATTTTCATCCCAACTTTCATACTTACTTTTATACTATTATTATTATTCCATTAACATTACTTATTGAATTGAAGGGATTAAAACAAAGGGGTTATTTTCATGTTCAAGATGTGCAGATCAATTTCAAGGGATGAATTCTAAAGATATATATAAATTTATTTACACAAACAATAGGGTTTTTCTACCAACATATCATAAGTTTAGAAATTGTTTAAAGAAACAATTTGATGGAAAAGTTGAAAATAGAGGACCTCCCATGATTATAGGTCTAGGTGATTGGCTCAATAAGTATGAAGATGTTGAATTTATAGCTTGGGAGGATTTTTTTTATTGGGGTGATTCAATCGAAGAACTAGAACAAGTTGTAGTTAATATGCCAAGAGGAATGAAAAGGAAATCCATATTTTATGAGCTCCCTTACTGGAAGGATCTATTAATATCTCACCTATTAGATCCTATGCACATATTCAAAAATGTCCCAGATTCTATATTTCGACATATATCAGGCAAAGAGAAGGACACCTTGTCTTTGAGAAGAGATATTGCTCTTTCGCATACTGAACAAATTCAAAATCAAATAGAAGATGCGGGTATAGATTCAAACATAAAAGAATATGAAATCAACATGTGTAGAGGATGTGAAAGAAAGGTACAGTTGGAATTTTACAAAATGTTGTTTCCTTAGAGTTTTGACACTATTAACTCTTTTAATATTCATCATTATATTTTTTTTCAATGAAATAAATGGTCTTTCACAGGAAAGGAAATATCCTGCAATGTGGGCATATGGACGACATTATCATGTATAAGGTGTAGATGTAAAGAGACCATCCTTTGATTGTGGAATCATGGTTGATTTCAAGCAATCCAGTCGATCAAGCTCAAAAGATAAGAATATTATTGAATGGAATCTACAATATGTTGGAAAAACCAAGAAATTATTGAGTTGGATTACCGCTCTTTTAAATGTTGTATTTTTAAGTGTAGATGGTATGAAGAATTTTAGAGGAAACGAAGACATGATACCCATAGTGGATTGTTTTCTATAGATTCCTCTAGGTTCCTACCGGAGGATAATGAGCCTTATGTTCTACCAATTCATTGTGAGCATGTATTTCTTTAACTCAAATAAGAAGCAATAGTAATCATTAATCTATTGATTCATAGTTTATTGTGATAATATATATATATGTGTTTATTAATCAATAAAAGTGTTATAAAATATGTCTAATATATGTATGTCGTTCATGTGTAGGTATTTTTCTATGAAGATATTTTGGACTCGAAATGGATATTGTCATACATTATGATCCAATATTAAGGCATGTATTTGACGATGCATTAGTGGATATTGAGAAAAACAATAATGTCAAAAAAAATGAGAGAGAGGGATTAGAGAACATAGAAGAAATTAACATCCATGATGATGTTGAAGATGGTTATGTCTAGGCACAAGAAGACAACAATACAGAGTTAGATGATCTTATGGAAGACAACAATATGGATGGTATAGAAAATGATGATCCAAATACATATGGTAACAATATAGATGATCTACAGTCAAATTCCAATGATGATGAAGATGATGCATGTCAAGATTAGGATGATGATAATACTAAATACTTGAAAGAACATATGAACATGGACAATGATACAATGGATGACATTGTTGCATACAATAATGTTAATGACCAAGACTTCTAAATTTTCAGAATTATTTGTAATCCAGTTTTTAAAATGTTGATTCTTAGGGCCCAAAATTTCATGAAATGCTTCAGTATTATTTCCGACGACACAAATTACCTATTTCAATATCCTTAAAGTGTTCAATATTTTCTATGAATTGTTGGCAAAAAAAAATAGGATTACTTGGATAAGAGTTAGCATGGTTAGTGGTCATTTATTGGAAATTATTAAAAAATATATAATTAAATATATTGTATATGTAAATCAATGTAAATACAGATGATTAGGCTAATTAATGTATCCAAAGTTTGTTCATTAATTTATATTTTAAAACAAATTGAATATTATACCTTTATACCATCTAACCCCTAACCCCTTGAAACATGGGCGATCTTGAATATTATGTGGGGACATCAGACATCCTTGAGTATTGAAACCATCCCATACCATCAAGCCATGTGCCTAGTATAACTATGTCAAATTTCAATCCATACAAACATAGTTTGGAGAAATTTCAACGTTGGCCTCATTCACTGCTAACCATGTAGGGTCGATGGATGTCATTAATCCCTTCGCCCGATACAATCCATAACCCATTAACAATTAAACCACTTGCATGTTGGACCCTATAAAATTATTTTGGTATGTCTCAACTTAATATAATCATGGTTTAATCATCTCAAAGAATGCCACAAGAAAAAGACAAATACATGGAAATTGACATCTTCATTAGGTTTCACTGTAAACATGGGTATGTTAGGTTTGATCTTTGTTGGAATGGATGGTGAAATTGGGTAATGATGAATATGATGAGGATGATGATGGAAGTTACAACCATGATGATGGAAATGATGAAGAGAATGATGTCCTTGATTCTTAAAACCCTCCCATACCGCCAAGGCATGTGCCTAGTCTAAACATGTAAAATTTCAATGCATACAGTTACATTTTGAAGAAATTTCAACATTGGCCCCATTCAATGCTCACTGTGCAGGGTTGGTGGATGACATTAGTGATGGGAATGTTGGAAGTTCCATGATATTTCAAGAGATTTCCGACAAATATTCTACAAATGGCACTGACGGATGATGGCAATGATACATCAATGATGAACATTGATGCAAATGTACTGGACGATCTCAAAGATTATGTGGGTAAATTAGACATCCTTGAGTCTTGAAACCCTCCCATACTGTCAAAGCATGTGTCTAGTCTAACCACATAAAATTCCGATGCATACATGCATAGATTGAAGAAACTTCAACAATGGATCCATTCATTGCTAACTATGTGGGGTCGATGCATGACATTTGTGATGGGTGTATTGGAAGTTCCTTGACATTTCAAGATATTTTCAACAAGGATTATATAGATGTAAATGATGAATGATGAAAATGAGACGTCCATTATTAACATTGATGTAAACATGGACGATCTCAAGTATTATGTGGGAACATCAAACATTCTTGAGTCTTGAAACCCTCCCATATCATCAAGGCACGTGTCTAGTCTAACCAGGTCAAATATTGATGCATACAGACACATATTGAAGAAATCTCAACATTGGCCCCATTCACTACTCATTGTGTGAGGTCGATGGAAGAAATTTGTGATGGGTGTATTGGAAGTTCCATGACATTTCAAGAGAGTTATGACAAAGATTCTACAAATTGAAATGATGGATGATGACAATGATATGTCAATGATGAAAATTGATGCAAACATACTGGACAATCTCAAAGATTATGTTGGGACATTAGACATCCTTGAGCCTTGAAACCTTCCCATGCTGCCAAGGCATTTGTCTAGTCTAACAACATCAAATTTCAATGCATGCAGGCACAATTTGAAGAAATTTCAACGTTGGCCCCATTCACTTATCAATATGCGGGGTTGGTGGATGACATTTGTCATGGGTGTATTGGAAGTTCCATGACATTTAAAGAGAATTCTGACAAAGATTCTACAAATGGAAATGACAAATGATGATAGTGATACGTAAAAAATGAATGTTGATGCAAGCGTGGACAATCTCAAAGATTATGTGGGGACATCTGACATCCTTGAGTCCTTAAACCCTCCCATAACATCAAGGCATGTGTCTTTTCTAACTACAACAAATTTCGACTCATATAATAACAGTTTGAAGAAATTTCTACATTGGCCCCATTCACTGCTCACTATGCGGGGTTGGTGGATGACATTTGTGATGGGTGTATTGGAAGTTCCATGACATTTCAAGAGATTTTCAACAAAGATTCTATATATGGAAATGAATAATGATGACAATGAGACGTGCATGATGAACATTGATGAAAAGATGGACTATATCAAAGATTATGTGGGGACATCATACATCCTTGATTCTTGAAACCCTCCCATACTGTCAAGGTATGTTTCCAGTCTAACCATGTCAAATTTCGATGCATGCATGAAAAATTTGAAGAAATTTCAATGTTGGCCCCATTTACTACTCATTGTGTGAGGTCAATGCAAGATGGCATTTTTGATGGGTGTATTGGAAGTGTCGTGACATTTCAAGAGAGTTCTGACAAATATTCTATAGATGGAAATGACAAATGATAACAATGAGACGTCCATTATATTTAATGTTGATGAAAACATGGATGATCTCAAATATTATGTGGGGACATTAGAAATCCTTGAGTATTGAAACCCTCCCATACCATTAAGGAAACTATCTAGTCTAACCATGCCAAATTTCCATGCATACAGGCATAGATTTAAAAAACATCAATGTTGGTCCCATTCATTCCTCACTATACAGGGTCGGTGGAAGACATTTGTGATGGGTGCATTGGAAGTTCCATGACATTTCAAGAGAGTTTGGAAAACTATTCTATAGAAGGGAATGATGAATGATGCAAATGAGATGTGCATGATGAATGTTGATGCAAACATGGACGTTCTCAAAGATTATGTGGGGATATCAAACATCCTTGAATCTTGAAACCCTCCCATACTATCAAGGCATGTGACTAGTCTAACCATGTAAAATTTCGACACATACATGCAAATATTGAAGAAATTTCAACGTTGGCACCATTCACTTCTCACTATGTGGGGTCGATGCGTGATATTTGTGATGGGTGAATTGGAAGTTCCATGACATTTCAAGAGAGTTCCAACAAATATTATACAGATGGCAATGACAAATGATGACAATGAGAGGTCCATTATGAACGTTTATGCAAACTTGGATGATCTCAAAGATTATGTGGGGATATTAGAGATCTTTGAGTCTTGAAACCCTCCCATACTGTCAATGCATGTGTCTAGTCTAACCATGTCAAATTTTGATGCATACATGCATATATTGAATAAATTTAAACATTGGCCCCATTCACTGCTCACTGTGAGGGGTTGGTGGAAGGCATTTGTGATGGGTGTATTGGAAGTTCCATGAAATTTCAAGAGATTTTCGACAAATATTCTACATATGAAAATGATGGATGATGACAATGAGATGTGGATGATCTCAATGATTATGTGCGGGGTCAATGGATGTCATTAATCCATTGACCATATATAATCCCTAAGCAATTAACCATTAAACTACCTAACCCCTAAGCCCCAAATCCATTATCCCTTGACCCTTAATCCCTTAAACTGTAACCCCTAATCCCTTAACCCTTAATCCCTTGACCCCAAATCCCTAAATCACCTAATCCCCAAAGCCCCTATCCACTTAACCCCCAACAACTCAACAAATTAACTATTTAGGCACATAAGGAGTTAAATTGGAAGACAAAATAAAAGCTAAAAAGGAAGCTAATCTGAAAGCTAAATTGGAAGGTGTTATCAGACAAATCGGTAGGTGCGAACACTAACAGATCTCCCTAGATCCACCTGGATCTAGAACAAAATAGGACAGGACACGACTCTTTCCCTAAGTTGTAATAATTAAATCTACTCATAGGAAGGAATAAGTGACATACCTTTATATCGCTTCCTTAGGTCTTTGTTGTTCCTGCTTCGCTCCGGTGCTCTCGTGAAGTCAAGTCCAAGACGACACAAACCAACCAAAGTGAATATAGAACAGTATATTCAATGTCAACTTATGTGTATGATCAAGGAATTACACAATAAAGTAAGAGTGACTTTATGGGAAAAGGACATGCCGATGTATCATATTAATTGAAAGTAGAAGATACAACCTGATCGCCTTGATGTTGCAAGCTTCCTTTTAGTGACCCTTGGTTCCAACACACACACTTTCTCTGTACTTGCATGAAGAAGATCCAATTCCTCTTGATAGACCAAATAGAGCCTTCAAGCTTCTGTCCAAGCAGGGTTCTTCACACAATTCTTTCACCAATTCTTCATTCAATCTTGCTTAACCTTTTTCATTAGAAAGCTTTCAATATATAGGAGAAGGAGATATGGTTACATGGATGAGGATGATCCCATCAAATCTGAGAAGTCAGTAGAATGACAACCATATGAATGCCAACTCATTTTCTAGAAGATTCCCTTCTAGAACCCTCGAGACCTCTTCTCCTTTCCAAACTTAAAAACAAGTTCCCACCCTGTGTATAGAGCAGACTGCGAGAAGTTTGCACCCTAAGTGTGGGTGGAATATTAGAATGAGGGATTCTCACACCCTAGACCATAGTTATCCTATGAACTCATCTTAAAAATATGTTTTTGGAAGAAGATAGTAGTCATTTTTCTCAGGCAAAATGTCCTTGTTGGGAGCCAGAATACATCATTGTTGAAATATCACCAAAGTGACCAAAATCATGTGTAACAGAATGCCCCCTAAAGTATGAGGCCGAAATCTGTGACATCCGAAATACTTTGTAAACTACATGTGTGTGTCAGAAACCAGGAGCACACCTAATCGGAAACCTGCAAACAACCAAGCATCTGCAGAATATGATACTAGTTCTGAGGTAGGCATTCCCATACTCATATCACAGACGAATGACATCATGAATGTAGGTCATGGCCACCAATCATACACCATGGATCCATGTTGTCAAAATACTACATAGCCACCAGGAATACACTATGGATCTATGTGAGAAGACTTAAATTAAGATGACATAGCCACATGACATACAAAGTGGATCTATGTGCCGATGCAAATCATACATACTCCATCGCTTCTTGGATCAAAAATTTGAGACGCAGGGTCTTCAATCTCGTCACATGAAAGTACGAATCTAGCCATGCAATTACATGTGTTGAAGTCGAACATGGTAGAAACCACTTGATTACCGGTCATTGATGAAATCGTTAAAAAGTGCGAGGGAAATCACCATTAATGTCAATGACTCCCAAGGTACACTAGTACAATTTGACGAATGTGAATGAATGAGCTGAGGTCGAACACTCGACGGAACCTCTCGATCAGGGGCCAATAAGGAAAACCCACTAGAAAGCGAGGAAACCTGCCATTGAGGCATGCAAGTTCCAAGGTACCAAATAATTTCTAAGTCTTGTTTCTGGATAATGAGTTGGATTTGATGGAACAAGACTCGTCACAGGAGGGCCTTGATGTATCCCCCATCAATGACACGAAATAAATAACAGATTTTGAAGGTGAAACAGACTATGAATATAGGTTGAAACAGACATGGGGAAGGCCGACATGGTAAGAATGGACAACTGCAGATGGCCGACTCAATAGAGGGCTTGGATGAACTTTTGTTGAACATATGAATGACACGACCAAGGACTTGGCAGCGCTGACTCAGAGACAACCCAGGATATGACCTTGTAGCATCGAATGAGAGACAAATGGATTTCCCAAACTGGCTTCAAATGATGAATAGGGGGTGTCATGTTCAAGAGCGACGCTTACTGCCATTAATATGAATACGAAAACACATCCCTTTCCCAAAATTTCCCCCACCATTTCTAGCGAGTACCTCTTTATTTTTACGCAAGCTTGAGGAGGATAACATATGCTTGTTGATGTAATCTCATCCTTCGGATGAGTCCCTCGGAGTATATTTAACGAACCCTAGGAAGGAGTGGCTCGGTCCCATTACGGGTCTTTCGATGTTTATTTAATGAGTCCAAAGATAGAAAACCCGAGGGTTTTTCATGTTTTAAGAGTCTGAAAAACACTTAAAGAGAACTCTCTCAGTTCCTTTTTCATAAAATAGTTCGACAGGACCGAAAAAGTGATAAACTATTTCCCATCAAATGTTTTGTTCGGATACTTTTACGAGCATGAACAGAACAAGGTCGCTCGATGATATTTTTTTTTATGGAGTGTGAAAAGAGATTAAAGGATACTCCTTTGCGTTCGTCGTTTTCGTGTTACCATGATGAGCACAAAAAGATGAAAAAAATATACTCAGTTATGTTCTCATGTATTTTCGAGCGTGAGAACGAATGAAGACTGAGCTCGAGGTTTTTCTAAAAACCATAAAAAGTAGTCGTACATGCGACGAAAAAGAAAAAAAAAACATTTGTACTCCTTCATGTGGTCTTCAAAGTTGTTATATCTACAAAAAGTCACACTCATAGGACTATTAGGCATTTAGGTTTTATGGACAAAACAATATAAAAATCAACAAAAAGGCTAAAAAGTGAATAAATATGGGTAAAAAGGGATTTTACCATTTTCATTGTGATTTTTTCAAGAACTTTGCCCAATACACCTCATTTTTCCATAAACTTAGTTGCTTGATCATGGGAGGCACAAGAGACCATTTGACGAACCGTCTCCACCAATGAGGTAAGCTCTTGATCTTCTACCTTTTCCATGGTTTAGTTTTAGTTTTTATTGGCAATTTTCAAGGTTTTGGGTTTGTTTTAGGGACAAAAATTGTGCCCGAGCATTCTCGCAGTCTAGCCATGCGGGACTTACAAGAATCTAGGATTCTCACAAGCGGCCTTAAGGGCACTTGTGAGAATCTCGCACTGTGCTAAAAGGGCACCTGCGGGGGCCGAAAAATGAAATTTCAATGTGATTTTTTCTCAATAATATTTATGCCAAGGTTTGAAATAAGTTGCTGACCTTTCTCTTATGGTTCTTGTGTAGGCATTTGATCATAACGATGTTGGAGTGGTGAGAAAGAGAACATGAGGAGGAGGATTCCATTTCCGGGAATGGACCAGGTACCATTGCTTCCCTCCGAGACTGTGGGCTCTTGAAATTCTTCCAGGTTCTGGGCATGAGGGCCCAAATCAAGTTGTTGGAGTACCTGGTTCATATGTGGGATGTGGACCAATAGTTGTTTCATGTCGGAGTCCACACATTGACCCTATAAATCGAGGATATCTATTTTCTAACAGGGTTATCATGGCGTGGGTACCACGCTAGATTGACCGGTAGTCGAGGTGGAAGACTCCCTATGAGTGAGTATTGTCACCAGTACTATGTTCCTGAGGAAGAAAGAAACAAGGGCAAGGTTTCTATTTGGGGGGTCAAAAACTTGACCCTGCTAACCATCTTGTTCACTATAGCATGCATGTCCGGGAGTGCAGCTCCACACATGGCTCTCCAAAGCTACTTCCAATATGCCATAGAGTGCATAGAGCCACGAGTCTTCAACTGGTCAGATGCAGTTCTCTGTAGTATGAAGAGGCAATTGACGAAATGCAGGAGAGACGACTTGAAGCAGTTTGGGTACAGATCACTTTTGGTGTCCTTATTTCTCGAGAGGGTCCCATTGCTGAGATTACAGGTTGATTGGGGTTTACCGGCCCCACAGGATCCAAGGATGTTGAGGTGGTGCAACCTCATGGCTCAACACGTAGCTGGGCCCATCATCAAGTACAATGATTATTTTTTCGACAGGTTGCAGCCACAGATGTTGATGATATATGACTATGCATATGTTGGTTTAGACTTCTGAGGGGATCCAGAGTTGGCCCTACCTGAGGATGTTCAGTGGGGTAATTTAGGTAAGAAGTATACATTTTGTTATTTTAAATGTTCTTGTAATTTTTATCATATAAAATGTTTTTATGTTTGTCCAAGAACTAATCAAAAAATTTCTTTTTGATGACATAGATGTGGGGCCATATCGACCTCCAGGAACGTCTCCTATTCAGTGGCGAGGAGAAGCGGCTCCCGTGGCACGATGGGATGCTGAAGACTATGAGGCAGTGGAGCAAAACTTGGAGGGGTTGACTGCTGACATTCCAGATATGGATATTGGGGATATCCCTAGGCATTATCAGTGCCACACTGTGGTCGTGTCAGATTCTATTAGCCGACTACTTCATAGGGTGTCCCGGGAAGTTGTGTGTTATCGTGAGCATCACCCATGACACTATTTTGTAGAAGCTACGAGCTTCACATTTTGAGATTTTGGTCGTTGGACAGAAACTTTTTGTAAAAACTTTTGATCGTTATATACATATATATGGCTTCTACTGGCTTATCTTGTGTTGTGTCATACATGTGATGTGATTGGTTTATAAATGGCCCAAATGTCTATCCAATACATAGTTAGCTAATGCATCAGTCAATGTATTTAGACATCTAGGAATGTGTTGATACTCAATATAATCAAAATAACGTTCCAAAAGAAGATTTTGTAAATATACCCGTAATAAAGTAGGACTTCGTATAGCATAGACATTACTTAGATGTAGTACTGCTAGCTGCAAATTGAGTCGTACAATCAAATGGTGGATACCGAGTGAAATAGAATCAATCAAAAATTCGATAACGACGCTATACTCTTCAATATTGTTGGTCGCACGGCCGAGACACACACCTCATAGAGTGATAAGTTCATTTGTAGGGGCGTAAATTGCCCAAGTAGCATAAGCAAGGTTCTGAGTACTACGGCTAGCGCCATTAGTGAAGCCAATGTGGGGTAGCGAAGACTCCGACATCTGGAAACCAAAACAGAACGTAACATAAGCGGTCGATGGCAGAGACCAGATAACGAAAAAGCATACTACAATAACACACAATAAGTATGATACAATAAAATTCATGTACTCATGCACAGGTGATATTAGGCATAGTACTTCTTTAAGTACAACCCATTTCTGGGTTCACTCAAAGGGATACCATCGTAGTCCACTAACTCATAAGCTCCTTTCTCCAAAACTCGTTTAACGATATAAGGACCTCACCACATAGCTTCAAACTTTCCTTCTCCTAGCATATCTCAATCTTGTTCATAAAGAAGAACTAGATCACCTTTAGAGAAAACGTGAGGCTTGACACGTTTCTCATATTGGGCTTTGACACGTTTCTTCTAGGCTTCTATGACTAGGGTGGCATCACGATGAGTTTCGTCTAATCGCATGAGATACAATAGATGTTCTTCTTTGACGGAAGTGTTTGGGAGGAGTTCAATGACTAGTTTTAGGGAGGGTATCTCACATTCAATCGGGAGAATGGATTCTAGACCATAGACTAACTGGAATGGTGTAAACCCAGTAGCAGACTTGACGGATGTCCGGTAAGCCCACAATGCTGAAAACAACATCGTGTGACAACTTGTTTTGTGAATCCCTATCATTTTTCGAAGCATGGTAATGAGGACCTTGTTTATTGCTTCGACTTGGTCATTGGCTTGTGGGTAATAGGGTGTTGAGTTTTCATGGCGAAGACCCAACTTTTCAGTGAGTTCAGACATCATGAAGTTTCTAAAGTGGCTACTGTGATCAGTGATGATAGCTTGAGGAACACCAAAATGAGATATGATGTGATTGAATATGAATAATGCTATGGTCTTTCCAGTGTTGTCAAATGTCGGCATCGCCTCGGCCCATTTTGTAAAATAATCTACGGCTACAATAATGTATCCATGCCCCCCGACCGAGTGAGGGTGACAAGTCATGAAATTGATACCCCATTTCACAAAAGGACCAACTGAGAACACAGGGTGAAGAGGAGCAGGATGTGAATGGTTATAGGTCTGGCAAGCGTGGCATTTTTGGACGGCAATTATACAATAGTTAAATAAGGAAGGTCAAAAATACCCTGCTCACAAGATCTTCTGGGCAGTAGCATACCCAGACATATGACCACCACAGGCTCCATTATGGAAGTCATTTAAGGCTTTCTCAGCTTCATCAAACGTGAGGCAGCATCGAAAAAATGAGTAAATCCCACGATGATAAAGAGTATCACCGAGGATGATATACTGACAGGCTTGGTAGCGTATTCGACGACGGTCAGTACTAGAAAAATTGGTCTGGAAAGTCTGGGTTTGGAGATATATGATGATATATCCATACCAAAGATCATCGGAACTAATCATGAAAAGGGATTCATCAGCTAATGAATCAGATGCTACATTTTTAGTCTCATAGTAGGGGAAGTTGCATAACAACTCGACAAACACTAAGGATTTCTTGGATTTAGCGCATTCGAATTCTAAGTCAAACTCCTGGAGTATCACGATCCATTTGGAGTATTTTACCCCTAGCAGTTGATGTGTGAGAATGTGCTGCATAGGGTTGCAGTTAGAAATTACCGTAGTCTTGTGAGAGGAGATACAGTGCGGGAAACGTTGAACTGCTTGGACTGCTACCAAGGCTAGTTTTTCAACATGTAAATACTTGGTTTCGGTAGGTGTAAGACTTTGACTCAAGTAATAGATGACATGTTCATCATGAGAATCATCCTCCTGGACGAGAACCATAGTGATGGTGTAGTCTGAGGCTGCAAGGTAGAGGAAATAATCACAACTGTAATCAGGTGGGAAGAGAAGTGGGGTACATGTCAGAGACAGTTTCAAAGCCTTGAAATCTTTTTTGGCGGTGGTATCCCATACGAACTCAGACCCTTTCTTGAGCAGTCGTGTAAATCCAAGAGTTAGCTCAACATAGTTCAGGATGAAACGACGAAGAAAGTTTTCCTTCCCTTGCAAACTTTGTAACTGGAAAAGTAAGGAAGGAGGAGGGAGATTGAGAATCACCTTGACCTTCACCTCGACCTTCAAAGGATCTACCCGGATCCCTTGACGTGAAACAAAAAAGCCTAGAAGTTGTCTGGATTCTATGTAGAAGATGCATTTTTGAGGATTCAAGCGTATATGGTAAAACCGACACCGAAGGAAAATGGCTCGGAGGTGTATTGGATGATCTACATGGCGCATGGAATGAGCGGGTAAGTCATCTAGATATGGCTGCACGATGTGCTTGATATCATGGAAGGCGTAAGACATAGCATGTTGAAAGGTTGCACCAGCATTTTTTAGATCGAAAGGAAGTTTCTGATAGGCAAAAGTTCCCCAAGGACAAATAAAAGTGGTTTTGTGTTGGTCCATGGGAACGATATTGATTTGATTATATCCGTAGAAACAATCCATCAGAGAGAATATTTCACTTCCGTCACAATCGTCGACGATCTGGTCGACGAAGGGGGTAGGAAAGTTGTCTTTAGGACATGTTTTTCTAATATCCCTATAATCAACGCACACACGGATTGTGCCTTGTTTCTTGTTGATCGGTACAAGATTGGAAACCCATTCAGTGAGAGACACCAGGTAAATAAAGTTGGCTTTAAGAAGTTTCTCGACTTCAAGCTTGATAGTGGCCGCTTTACATGGGTGGACCAGAAGAAGGCATTGTCGGACGGGTTTAGCATCTGGGTATGTCTTAATCTCATGTATCACAATGTCGGGGTCAATACCCGACATTTCTTCATAGCTCCAGGCGAGGACATCACAAAATTCTTTGAAAAGCAACTTGTAGGTGACAATTTCGTCAGGGGAACACGAAGCTCCAATATGCACATTTTCGACAATTCCAGGTTTTATGGATATGTCGAGGGGGATGGTGGGTGAGATATTACTTAAGTTCCCTTAGGAAAACACATCATGTGTAGACTCGGGAATGGTGGAAATGAAGACAACGGTCGACGGGGTCGAGATCCGTTGGTAGCTCTCGATGGTGTGTTGTTCCAGGAAGAGGATGGAACGATGATGTCCATCGTCCCAGGGGTTGTCTTCCATAACAAACATAATCATCTCATCCATGGGAAAAATGACGTGGAAAGGATCTGGAGATAAATCACCAAGAGAGGGGGTAGAAGGGGTTGTCGATTGAATGGCCTGATAGGTGGATTCAACTGGACTCGAAGGCATTTTGTCGTCGTAACGAAGATGATCGCCAGGGTTGGGTACCATCCATGGGTCGTGAGACGCAGGGGTTCCATGAATGGAGGTGGAGATCATGTTGACTGAGGAAATCGACAGATGTGGAACATCAGGTGGTGGGATGGGGAAGGTACCCATTAACGAGGAGTCTTTAAGAAGACCCACACCGACGTTCTCGTATCCGGGGGGGGGGTTTGGAAATTAATGGTATTTTGTCAATATGTGCATCCGAGTTAAAGAAGGATAATTGGCCGACGGTAATTACCTTTCCTTGATGTGGGAAACATACGACACAGAAAAGAGTCGACACAACGGTGAGCATGGAATCGATCCAGCTAAGGCCAAGTAGAAGGTTGTAATTGAGAGGAGCGTCAAAAACCTCCACTTCAACTTGGACCATTTTTCCTTCTAACGTAATCTGGAATGAAGGGAGGACGTAGTAAGGCTTGAAACCAGATCCATTAAAGGCTTTGAGCGTGTTGTGGGATTCAGTCAAAGGAGGAGAGACAATGACTTTCCAGCAGGTAATAAACATGACACACATCAAGGAACCCTCGTCGATAACTGTTCTACAAATGTTTTTGTCGGAGAAAATAAATTTTATTTGGAATGCGAGTTGACGGGGTAACCTTGGAATGTGATCTTCCAAGTCAAAAATTATTAAATTCCTATCTGTAGGGTCGATTCCACCGATAGCTTTCAACAGTGCCTTCTGTTGTATAGGACAACTTTGAAGGACTTCGAGGGATGACATCGCGGATGGTGCTTGGCCCAGGTCTTCAACAATACTGTAGTTCTGGGCAGCAAGGGCATGAGGATTGAAAGCCAATTTTAGAATGACACCCTTTAGAAGAGGGCAAAGAACTATGTCGAGGCTTGGTCGTTTGAGATGAAGAGGACCATTGGTAGGTGGAGTCGCGGGAGAGGGTTGGACCAATGAAGGAGGTATCACATCAACCTTCTCTTTGGAGGAAGGATAATCTTTGGCTCGAGTGGTAAGTGTGATGTCATTTTTCTTTGAATCACCTGTGCACATTAAGACATAGGATGTATTGGAGGAGGTAGGTTGGTCATGAATGACCAATTGGGCCTATTGTTGAGAAGGGAAGGGTTGTGGAAATACTGTCGGAGTGGATGGTTTCATGGTCCCTTAAAGGAAATTAGTAACCTCAGCTCGTCATGGACAATCCTTAGTGTAGTGATCATCACCATAGATAAGACAAGGGTATCGGAGTTTGCGCTTATCCCTATCATCAACAACTGGTGTTTTGGTTCTTTCAGCTTGCGAATTATTTTTGTCCTCCTTATTCTTACCCTTTCCTTTTCTGGATTTTTTTTTACTGGCGGGGGTAGATTGAACAACATTTACCTCAGAAGTCTTGCCGGTGGGAAGGGTAGGAGACGGAGTATTTTGAACATTAGAAGAAATGGGTTTGGGGTTGTTGCTAGAGGGTTAGACGAAATGAGGTTGGGCATGGAAAGTGCCAATCACACCGTCGGTTGCATGAGAAGCAGGAAGAGTAGTTGAAGTGGCGGAAGTAGAAGGATGAGGCGCATCAGGGAGTAAGTCATAAAGAGTACCCATTTGTGAGTAAACGAGGTCAAGGTATTGAGCACGACTAATGGCCTGTTCTTCCATGACAACTCCACCCATGGAGATATCACGACTGATGTCGTTCACGAATGATTTCGTGAACCACTCTGTCAGCAACTGATCAGGAAGCTTGAGTTTGATGAGACGTTGTCTCCATCGCCACTCATGAATGTGATCGGAGATGTGAGTGTCTTTGGTCTGTTTGAAAGAACTCAAAATCTCGATCCCTGTTTCATAGTGAATCGGTAACTGGTAGTGGATGAGGAAATCCATAGAAAGGGTGTTAAATTTGGGGAAGAAACCTCGTGGTAATTCTATGTACCACTTTGCGGAAGAACCTGTGAGGGTTCGTTGAAAAAGGCGTAAACGAATAGAGTCACCCATCAAGGAGTTGGATGAGAACGAAAGGTGAAAATTCATTACATGATTGTTCGGGTCCTCTCCCAGTTTGCCATTGAATTTAGGGATGTCGGATGGTAGTTTGGCTGGTATGGAGGTCCATTGGGGAGAGTGACGGATCAAATCATTTAAAATCCTCGACAGATTCGAGAGGTCCAGGGTGGCTAATAAAGGTAACTGTATATTCACATGCGGGTACTAGTGACTTTGGGGAGGGATTCCTGTCAGCAAACCAGTGGGACCATAAGCAGTCTGCATATACTGTGAGGATCTGGGCAAATTCGGTTGTTGGTGTGGAGGCAAGTAACTCATAGGGTTGTACCCCTGAACGGGGGCGTGGGGTTGAGAATTTGAGCCCCAAATAGGATTATACGTACCTGGATATGGTTGGCCTGTACTAGGGGGTATAATGGAGGTAGATTGAGGTTGTTTCCCCCCAGTCGATTGAGGATTATGTTGGATCAAATGGTTCCAATACTGGGCCAAGGATGGAGGTATGTTTTGTTCGTAGGGTGGGGTTGATGGGGGTTTCCCTCCAATCGGGGGTTGTGTCCCAATTGGGATTTGTCCTGCAAGGGGGGGTTGAGTTAGGCCTCCTTAGTGAAATTGTCCACCAACAGGAATCTGGTAATTTGGTGTGAACGACGGAATGGTGCCACTAGGATCAGTGCCTCCAATAAAGGATGGAAGATGTCCTCTAAAAGGGGGTGGAGGAAGTGTCGGAATGAAACTGGGAGGATGGTGCCCAGAAGGAGTGGAACTGCCAGGAGTCCTAGATGAGATTTGTGCAGGAGAGGGAATAGAGGCATTAAATGCATGGTATCCGGGTGGAAGTGTCGGGGTGACTCTGGGTGAAAGTGGTGTGCCAATGGGGGCTTGGCTAGCCGTAGTAATCCTGGTGTGAGGACTTGTAATATCTATGTAATGGACCATTTGTAAAGGGAGAGTCAGGATCTGGGTAGCTCACGGGGCTTTTGTACCAGGAAAATAATAAGCATTAGTAAATGGTACTGCATCTGGATCAGATGTTTCAAGTAGTTTAGGTGAGACAGTGATATCAACGCCTTCTCCTAAGCCAAAGAGGTCTCGTCTAAAAATGTCGGTAGCCCAAAAAGGATCTTGACCCTCAGGTCCTAGGAAAGGTCCAGTTGGTGATCCAGAAGACTGAACAACTAGTTCTCCAGAAGAATTTAGTCGCATAATACGTCTCTCAGAGTCGAGGTGAAGTTGAAAGTCCTCTCGAGAATTGGAAATTCGAAACCATTCTAGAGAGTTAGTTCTTTCCACTTGTGGAGTGGCAATGTCTTGGACTTCACTCTATTGAGGAGAGCCTTCCGGTGAGTTGGTAGGAAAGGGTTGAGAACCTTCCATATTTTCTGGGGGTAAGCCTTGCATTCTACATGAATGACGTGGAGGGTCAATTGTGATCGATTTAAAAACTTATGAAGGAAATTCTATGGTCAACTTGGGTAAACAAACAGCATGTGCTAGTAAAAATCTAGGAAGCAAAACCAAGCAAACAAGACCTTCTAATTTCGAAGTCACTAGTTGGTGATGAAATCCAACGTCGCAATGACGAGACAAGAAGGGGCTAGGCTAGGGTGGAAAAGTTACGTTGACGACCTGCTTAATGGACTTACACCTTGGTGCAAGCTCCCACACATAATCATGGGTATACCCTCCAAGGAGCCCGAGTGATTTTGGCCAACGTCGATTCTAGGTACCGTGAAGACTTGCCCCTTCACAGTCACCTTGTGTAAGACCCTAAGAACATAGGCCACTAAGGTTACCACCAACAACAATAAATCCTAGGGGAACAGTCGACAGTCCGATCCACATGCAAGGGCAGGGTATCTAGCCCGAAATAAGCTTGAGAGGCTTCCACTCATCATTATGGGTATACCTTCAAGTGACCCCTATAATATGTGCAATCTCTACAGCGATATCGACAAACCAGGGTGAGTAACTCTATCAATCTCAATGCGACCTCGGTTTTGACCCTTGTGTGAGAATGGATTCCCAGGACAAAATGCTGCAAATGGAATTTGACACTCCTTACCACAAGATGCTATTGTGTGTTTTGTGCTTTGGAGAGTGTATCTCACTGCCTATTCCAAAGTTCTAGCCTAGCTAATGTTGGTGTAAAAGAGTCCTAGAAAAGAGTTACTAGTTAAATTTTAAAAATTGTGCAATATTAAAGGTTGTTGTTACTCAAAGCAGACAGAAATGAAACTGATGCTATGCATGACTCTGACCCAACAATGCATAGATAGGAATGAATGATACAAAAAAAATTGTTCGATGAATCCTATTTACAAGAGGGAAACATGAGTTTTATGGAACAACTTGAACTACGATATATGATCTTCTTTGAAATGCAATATCAACGAATCATGAACAATGCAAATTCTCTATTCATTCTATTTCAACAATTGAATGTCAATATTTTCAAATAAAAAGTTGCTTAAAAAGAAAAAATGTTTTTTTTTTTTTTTTAATTTTCACTAGAAACCAAACCACAGTGGTGGAACTAAGAAAAACTAGCAACTGATGAAAAAGAAATATACAACAAAAAGCCCAAACCAATCTTTCAATGAAGACAAAAATATCAAACAAACAAGACTAGTCTCTTCAAATGCATGTGGGCAACAATTTTCCAAGTAATGAGCAATTGAAAAAGATAATTAATCCCAACTTTTAAACCGATCACCGGCTCCCAACCAAAAAAGCACTCGGATTTCAAACCCAGAGATTATATCCTTGTTAAGAAAAGGTCAAGAGGTAACAGTTGAGAAAAATGAACAAGAAAAGATTTCGATTTCCGAAGACTAATCATTCACGAAATTCGAAGTCAAGAAACAATCAATCACTGGCCAGAGAAGTTCTTTTCAAACACACATACAGAACTGGGCATCTGAGGATACAAAAAACCTTAATCCAAAAGATTTGTAAATGGGTTCACACGCTGGCAGTGGTGTACATTGTGAGAATCAAGGATTCTCGCAGGCTGGACACAAGCAGAGTGTGAGAAGTTCACACTGGACTGAATAGCAGGGTGCGAATTCCAGTGGTTCTCGTAGGCTATAGAAGGGTGCAGTGTGAGAAGGCCTGAAACTAAGCAAAATTTGGAAAAAGGACAAAATTTTTGAAGGAACTTCTGGACCCAGAGAATTTATCAGGGTCTCTTTAAGACTCAGAGATTGATGGAAATGGAAAATGTTAAGTTAAGAACAAATGGCCAAGGAAAAACCACCAAAAATGGGTTGCATCCCTAGTGGAGTCACCAATTTTGTTATTGGACAAATCAGTAGGTGCGGACATTAATAGATCTCCCTAGATCCACCTAGATCTAGAACAAAACAGAACAAGACATGAGTCTTTCCCTAAGTTGTAATCATTAAATCTACTCATAGGAAGGAATAAGTAACATACCTTTATATCGCTTCCTTAGGTCTTTGTTGTTCCTGCTTCACTCTGGTGCTCTCGTTAAGTCAAGTCCAATACGAAACAAACCAACCAAAGTGAAGATAGCATAGTATATTCAATGTCAACTTATGCGTATGATCAAGGAATTACACAATAAAATAAGAGTGACTTTATGGGAAAAGGACATGTCGCTGTATCATATTAATTGAAAGTAGAAGATACAACCTGATCGCTTTGATGTTGAAAGCTTCCTTTCAGTGACCCTTGGTTCCAACACACACACTTTCTCTGTACTTGCATGAAGAAGATCCAATTCCTCTTGATAGACCAAATAGAGCCTTCAAGCTTCTGTCCAAGCAGGGTTCTTCACACAATTCTTTCACCAATTCTTCATTCAATCTTACTTAACCTTTTCCATGAGAAACCTTTCAATATATAGGAGAAGGAGAGATGGTTACATGGATGAGGATGATCCCATCAAATCTGAGAAGTCAGTAGAATGATAACCATACGAATGCCAACTCATTTTCTAGAAAATTCCCTTCTAGAACCCTCGAGACCTCTTCTCCTTTCCAAGCTTAAAAACAGGTTCGCACCCTGTGTATAGAACAGACTGTGAGAATTTCTCACCCTAAGTGTGGGTGGCCTGTGAGAATGAGGGATTCTCGCACCCTAGACCATAGTTAGCCTGCGAACTCATCTTAAAAATATGTTTTTGGAAGAAGATAGTAGTCATTTTTCTTAGGCAAAAAGTCCTTGTTGGGAGCCTGAATACATCATTGTTGAAACATCACCAGAGTGACCAAAATCATGTGTAACAGAAGGTAAACTGTAAGCTACATTGGAAGCTAAATTAGGTGCTAAATAGGGAGATAATTATGAAACTAACTTGGGCACTAACTTGGGTGTTAAACTAGGAGCTAATAGCACCTAGATTAGTGCCAACTTATGTTTCTTGACACAAATAGTGCCATATATAGCACCCTCCCTATAAATAGTGTCGACTTTAGCAAAACAATGGAGAAAAATACATTAAAACAACTAATGGAAGCAAAAAAGGGAGTTAATCACAGGTATTTTTTGTAGTGTGTGGATTGATTTAGAAGACTTCCAATGAGAGGAGGAAGAACACAAAATATAAGAGAATAATTGTTTTGATAATGATCCACTATAATGTCAATGTTCCCAAAGATTCTATTCTAACTAAAATCAAATATGTTGTTTCAAAGAAGTGTGTTTATAAATGTGTTTCTAGAATGATGTCACCAACAATAACAATATGGTCTCAATGTGGTGTTTCAAATATGTATATTGTAGTGTCCAAGTTGTTCCCAATGGTGATTAATATGATTCCAGAGTTAAAGTTTTCGATGATGATCAAAGGTAAAAATAAACATGTTATCAAGGTCCATTCGAATCAGAATATTGAATGGGCCTTCCAAATTATCCTCCACTAAGGGTGATGAAATTTTTCATTGTTGTAAGCCAAGTGAAGATATGGAAAAGATGAGTTATAATGATGTAATCTCAAGGTGAAAAAATCCAAGGGGTTGATGCATTATCAAGGTGACGAAATCTAAGGGGTTGATTTCATAAGTACCACGTACTTATGAAATCAACTCCAAAATTGAAGTATTTTGAGGAACTATCAGCTCCAATGTTAATTTTTCTTGTTTCTTGGACCTTTCGGAGAAATGCTTCTTCTAGGAGGTTTTTAGCATGATCGTCTCTTGTAAAAGGAGACTCAGATTGAATACAATTTCTTGGGACAATAGTTATGTGATAGTCCTCATCTTCATCATCATTCATCGAAAAAAATTCCAATTCTTCATCATTCTCAAATACTTGTAAATATTCTTGATTATCAGGTACAAAAGGTCGAAATATTCTTCTTACTTGAAAATATGTTTTTCTATGAACATCATCCGGGTTTGATGTGGCCACCAAATCCAATGAATCTAGATTCTGATTTTTTTCCCTTGGGATGAAAGAAATGTTGAAAGAGTTGAAGGATTCCATCAATTTGTTAACTCGCTTGAAATATACTTTGATTATTTATTTTTTATTTTATACCTCTGGGTAACTTTAATTATCACCAACTCAGAGTCACTAGTCACAATTAGATGTTATATCTACATTTCTTGTGAAAGAAGCATTCCCTGAATCAAAGCTTCATATTCTACCTCATTATTAGTACATGCAAATTGAAGTCTGATATCATGTGGATGCACAACCTTTCCTAGTCTTACAAGGACAATTCCAACTCCATTCCTGGAACTTAAGAAAGCTCCATTGAATTGATTCTTTTGATTCTCCATATCTTGAATATGCTCTAGGTCTTTAATCTCCTCCATGTCTATAATAGCATTATTTTTTATCCCAACATCTATATAATCTTCCATTAATTCAGTATCCTTCCTTTTGAATGAGAAGGGTCTCCTAGGTTCATGGGGGACCTTAATCATTGCTCCTCCTTTATATGGAAAAAACATGAAACTTCCATCGTTCATTATGTATCCTCAAATCATAGACGACCAATATCTTCCTAAAACAACTCCATATGCAGGAGGAAGGTATACCACAACAATATTGAAAACTGTAATAATATGGAGAGAAATCACAATACAAGCATACAAATATTTTATTTCATCGTAAGATGGCACTTATATGGAATCAATTGCATATATACTTTCACCAGTATCATAATATTTGGTGTATCTCATTCCCAATGCCTCCATGACCTCTATTGGCATGATATTATTGGTTGCATCAGTGTCAACTAAACAATTAAGAAGTGCAACATCATGATTTTCAATTGAAATATAAAAGGGTGAGATTTTACCTCTCAACTTGAGAGTTGATGTGTTCTAGCTTTGTTTCAGACTTATAACAACAACCTCCATTTTTCCAGATGGATCATCCAACAATTTCAAAATATTTTCCCTTTGATCGGGAATATTTACCACTTCTGTAAAATGAAGAGTTATCCTTAGCTTACTTAAGTCTTATAAAACATTGTATTTCATTTGGGTAGGGTTTGACATAAGGTGTTGCTTCTTTCTTCCAACGCTATCTATCAAATTTTCATTTTTATTTTTCTCATTCACCTTTTCCTTATATTTTTCATTTTCCCTTTCAGAATCATTTTTATTCTTGAATTTATTTAAAAAAACTCGTGTCTGGGAAACATTCTCTTGAGAGTCGGGGTCATTGTCGCCTTCTTCAAATATATACATGGACGTCTCACATACGTCTATCTGTATAGTTTTGGAACTTTCATCAGGTAATAATCTCTCCCTTTCTCAACCATTTTCTCATCATATACATCATCCAGAACAACTGCATTTGGGATTGGTTTCAGGGGAACCCTTTGCTTTTGCAGATTATCAGTGTTTTCAAACCTCACTTTGTTTTCCTGGAAAGGGTTCCTTCTTTTATCTTGGATTGACATTCTCGTATTTTCTACATAATTATCCCCCCTTCTTAATCTGGTTATCTCATTATGCATTTTCCTGATGGTTCTATTCATTTGTGAAATTTAAATTCTTTTCTTGGTTTCTTGTGCTGCAACAGGGTCTACCTGTTAGAATATAATGGATGTGTCATTTAACCATAGACAATATCACTATTGTCACCCAACCATAGGCCGAAGCCACCCCCGAGCACCTTAACCTTGACAAATAATCATTCCGGAAGCAAACCCTAGGCTAGATAGCCAAACAAGATAGTGCACCTCTCTCTCCAAGGATAGCGTACCAAACAAGAGATGATCAAAGAATCCAAACCATAACCAAGAGATAGTCCAAGCCAGAACTAAAATCTGCTAGCTGCAGCATCTGCAATGGCAGCTCTCCTCCAGAATTGTGCACAAACTGACCAACTGTAGTGTGCACAAGTGTTGCTTCTGCAGTTCTGAGAATGCCCGCCAGAATGAAGACTGGCCTCCTGTATTTATACTAATTCTGGCAGACTTCCTGGGTCGACTTCTCATTCTAGGTACTAATTCTTTAGTATATAATATTTCCTTTAGCCGAATTCTTCTCTTGGAGGCTAATAACCTAATACACTTCATTCTCTTGAGCCGACTTGTCTTCTAGGGTTATTAGCCAACTAATTAGAATTTCTTCTTGCTTTCCAGAATATTCTATTCTCGTCAGGTTTACACGTGGAGGTAAATACCTCTCGCAGCTACCATAATATCAACACTCCCTCCTAGCTAGGGAGGTATTGAAGGTAATGGTCTTGAGCACAAACATACCATTCACTCGGTAGAATCAACATAGTCATATAGACTATCTCATGATTATATCATGAGCACCATCATCACTATCAGTGTCATCAACTGCATCATCTCTCGAAACCATACTCCATTTGAGTAATCAGACATGTTTATGGATAAGTCATTCACTCCATAGAGTGACACAAGAACCATTCTTCTAATCCAGACATATGTCCTAGAAGAATAAATGTCCTGGATCATTTTCCATCTGGGGAAACTCTGTCCATTGATCATCCATCTAGCTGATAATCATTTTCAACACTATTGATAGTCTTCAAGGAAATCAAAACAATGTCATTCAATAGAACACAACTGTGTCTATCCATAGTAGTACACAACTACAATCCAGTGGTACACTACCACACCAAGTAGCACACATATACTTGATCAACGACATATAGTCACAATCAATGGAACACATCCACCACATTAGTATACATCTACTTTCCGGAGACATACAGTCTCCATAACAATCATATCACCTGATATCAACCTGCACAGAAAACATTGTTATGATATAAATTGAATCATCTGGGCCATTCTTCCACTCACATCTGTGAGATCTGGAAGAGTATTTTCCCTCAGAAGGTCAAACATAAATGATGAGCTATATGGACTATTATTCTCAAGCAAGGAAGAATAACTGTCTCGATTTCTGAGCCTAGTCCATTCACCTATCTGGGCCATTCCTCCAGCACTAAAAAAAGTGCTACTTGGAGAGAATGAGTCTACCCTAGGGAATTCCTGTCCCTAATTTTTGAACCTGGACCATTCACCTATCTGGGCCATTCCTTCGACACTAAACAAAGTGAAACCTGGAGAGAATGAATCTTCCCTAGGGAATAACTGTCTGGACCATTTCCTAAGGAAATGGCTGTCCTACACCAACCTCCAAAATGGACCATTCTTCGAAGCTTCTCACAATTGTGAGCTTCAAAAGAATGACTATCCAGCGAGGCAGACCAGTCTTCTTGACCACTATTGAGAGTGATCGTCAAGAAGAGAGACCGACCTAGACCATTCCCTATGTTAACCACAAGGGGAATCGTTGTCTATGGTACATCAACAATCCATCAAACCATTTTCATTACGAAAATGACCGTTCGATCTGGACCATTTTCCGAACTGGAAAATGCCTGCCTGTCAGAAATCTCAAACCACTTTCTGAATTGGAAAGGAACTTCTCATCCCAGACCATTTTTCAAACTTGAAAAAAGATTGTCCATAAATCAATAACACATCAGTGCTCCCTCCCCACCTGGGAGTCATCTCTTCCTTTTTCAATAAGGAAGTCATTTCCACGAGCTCCATCTTGAGTATAAAAACTCTTTCATCTTGGACAGAGGCTTTACCAAAAATGTCTTCTTATCTGCTCATCTGGGGAGATATATATTGGATAACCACTTCTCCTTTCTGGAATTCATCATGGAGAATGTAATGCTTGATCTCAATGTACTTTGGTTTTTCTGGAACACTGGTATTCTCTTGAAGGCTTCATATAGCTCTGATCAATATAGTATATCATTGTTGTATTAATCTTTTGTTTCCTGCTAGCTCATAACATCGTGGCAAGGGTCAAACTGGAACGTATCCAAGTGGTACTTTTTCTACCATCATGATGGTTTTTCATGGATTAGAAATCCATCATCCTGAGCTTCTGAGTAACCATTTTGATAAAATATCTCTATTATAGAAGGTTTTTCACCACGCTTTTGCTATGCATTGGAGGCTCTGTACCAAGTTTTTTTAATCCATACAATATCTTATTCCATCTGCATACAAGGGTCTCTTTCTGGTATACCTCAAAGCGTTTGAGGTTTCTCTACATGTAAACTCCAACCCATGGATATTGCAGATGATATACTGGCTCATGTAGAGGTATGTCTGGTTTACAAGAAATCATCATAGTATTCTCCCTCCATCTGGGAGAACCTATGGATCTCACAATGATTTCATTCATAAGTCTTCCATACACTATTCTTCATCACAACTTTTAGTTCCTCTGCTTTATTTATTTTAGTGAGTTCATATCAGGCTGGTAATATTGTGGTTCTCGATACAATGACTGGTTGTTCTAGCTTTTCTTTCTTTCTTGGAATATTCATGTTCTTCCTCATGTTTCTCTTTAGCTCTTGGGTCCATGGAGTTTTCTATAGACTCCATGCTCTAAAGATTCCAACTTCTTCCTTTCATCATAGGATCATGGATGTGGATGGTCAACCAGGAATACTTTAAGGCTTCATTTCGAAGAAGGCTTCTTTTAAAGTCAAACTGAACACGTACTGCTTTTCATGGTTGCTACCATGGATATATACTTCATCATCTTCAATGGATCATAGGATTAGCTGCCTCCTAATCCTTGCTTCATGTATGAATGCATGCTCTTCTTTTGGAATATATAATCATCTCTTTTGGAATATATAATCATCTCCCTCCATCTAATAGATTCCATGCTTCTGTCTACATCCTTATTGACTTCTACAAGGTGTCACAAACATTTTTCCAATTTCCTCTTGATTGTTGACTTTATGTATTTACTTCTTCTAGGTTTCTTCAAGATTGATTCTGATTTCGGCTTATCTTGCAGCTATTACTTATGTAATAGATTCCACATGAATTGTTACCAGGGGTTGTCGATATACTTCATCCTTTCATGTGGATTACCTAAGTTGTAGTCATTGTGATAGAAATCCTTATCTCGTTGTTCTTCTATAGGTATAGTTTCTCTTTGAACATGTTATGTTCTAAGAAATGGATATGCAAGATATGTACAGAAGATATGGTATATACAAGAACTATGAAGAGTATTTTTACCTTGTCTTAGAAGAAGAAGTTTATTTTGTCCTTCTTGGATTTCTTTGAGGGTTCCCTTTCTTTGGCAATTGATTATTCGTGTGTTTCCTTCCTTTTATTTAACTCCAGACAATGATTATTGTAGTGACCATACTTTTGACAATTGAAGCATTGTATTATTGACATATCTTTATCTTGATTTGGTTTCTTTCTGAAGCCAAACTCCTTTTTATTCCTGAAATGCCTGAACTTTGTTGTGAAGGCTTGATCATCGTATTTCTTTTGGGGTTTTTCTTTTGCACTGATCCTTGATTCTTCTTGTGCACAACAAGTCCAAAGTTCTTCAAATGTAGGATACTCCTTGTCTTCATGCTTGCGGCAAATGCATCCCATGTCTTGGGAAGACCATTGAGTACTATATTTACCAGTGCCTTCTCTGAGATGATTTCTTCAATAGATTGTAGTTGATCTCTTTGTTACACATCAATATCACTCAGTATGATAAGTGTCGCATGTTCCTCTCAACTGTCGTAAGTGTCGCATGTTCCTTACAACTTTCGCAAGTGTCGCAAATGTTGTTCAAGCATACTGCCATAATAAAAACACTAAGGAGGCACTTAAAATACCTCATACACTTGATTTAGAGGAGAGAGAATGATCTACTGAAGTCAAGAATATTTTTCCATCTGAGAGGAGCTCTTAAACAAGGGTTTTGAAGGTGAGCGCTCCTCTACATCAGCCTTAGGAGCACTGGCACCCCCCTATAAGGTCTTAGAGAGAATTATAACGCCCAACTGCCCCTATGAAGGAGTGCTATCCATCCTTGGAGTGCTGGTGCTTCCCTCAAGCTTCCTAGGGAGCGTTATAGCGCCCTGATGCCCCTTTTGAGGGAGTGCTTTCTAATCTGGGCAGTGGTTGCCCTGTTGAGGAGAATAAGGGGAGGATCTCTCAAGTTTAGAAGGTAGTTGCATTCAAATTCTTGGTTCCATTAGGAGATCCTTGATATAAGGAGGGGATTCCTCAACTTATTCTAAATATAACTCAAGAGGTTAAGCTTCTCTTAACCTATATAAGCAGGCTCTATGGTGGTGAAAAGGGGGAAGAATTGCTAGCATGAAACCTATGATCTCATAGGAAACACATAGTCAATCAAAGGAGAGTGATCAGTGAAGCTTCTATCATCCAGTTTGTGGATCTTTCAAGCAAGGGTTAGACAAAGGGGACTTGACGAAGATGTCGCATTCGCATCTACGATTGTAAGTACTGCTATCGTTATTCTCATTAATATGACACGCTTGGCTTATTTCTTTCTAGTTTGTGTATGATCTTACATGAACTTATCATTGATATATAGATCTGTTTTCAAGCTAACATCAATAGAGTAGGAAGCAGTCATACTTTGTTTGTCTACAGGACTCATCGAGCAGCGAGAGTTTGGAGCTCGACTCGGAGCGTGCAGGGACAAACGTCGATAAAGAGGTACCTCTATTCTCCTTCCTTCTCATGTATTAGTTTGTATAGATTTGAAAGGAATTCAGTGTCCACGTTAAGCACTTTCTGTCTTAGAGTAAGAGTCTAGCTCTTTGAGGCAATCTACCTGTCCGCAGGGAGATTTTCCTACAACAGAAACTGGCGACTCCACTGGGGAACGAATCAGAACTTTCTTAGTTTTGATCTTCCTCATAGACCTTGTCTTACCCTTTGATTGTTTTAAGATCTCATTCATCTCATATGTTTGATTTCGTATGATGATTGACTCTTTACCCCATCACACTCAGCTGGTTTCTCAAAATTTGACTGAATTTTAAGGTTTTTTGGACATTGTTGTGAGTTTTTGGGCACCAGCGCTCCCCTGCCTTGTTAGTAGGGCATGAGAACTCCCTTAGAGTGTTGGACAGAGCTTTATAACACCCTGGTGTCCCTTACACCAGAGCGCCAGCCCCTGTTTTCACAAAATCCCTTCAAAAAATTGCATTTTTGAGGTTAAAAACCCTGTTTCTTACTTGTTGAGCTGCTTTGAGATTCAATGCTTCTTCCCTTGACCTCTGGCATCCTTCATCTTGAGAAGTAAACACCTTGTTGTTCATTTTTTATGCCCTTCTTCATTATTTTTGAGTTTTTGTTGTTCAGAGCTTGAAATTGATCCCCTGCTTTCTTCTCTCCTATCCGACTGAGCAGGAACTCTAATGAAGTACATTAGAAGTTTGTGAATCTTCTCCTTTGGTTCTTTGAGGTCATCTGATCCAATTTATTTCTCCTTCCTTTTGCGTTTTTTATTTTCTTTCTCTTGTTTGATTGCAAAAGGGTGTGTTGTTTGTGCGAAATCTGCGTTTTCTTGTCCGAATCTCCTTGATCTGAAAGGGTAGTTGGCAAGAGAAATTTTTCATTGAATTGATCATCATTCGCATGAAAATGACAAAAGTACATCTTAATGATTAGTTTGCATATTAGTTTTCATTTCTGAAATGTTGTAGCATCATATAGGATTTGATTGAGAACAAAATTGATTGAGGGCATTCCTTATCAAGTGTTTGATAGTGAAAACGACTCTTGCTCTTTCCCTTAAATAGGTATTCATTGAAAAGAAATGATTGCTTATCATATTTCATGCATATTTTTGGGAATTGAGTCATCATTCCATCAGTTTCACTTTCGTACACCCTCTGAGTAAACAACAGCCATTAAAATCAATGCTTAACTAAAATTTATCAAACTTTTTACATCTTTGTTAGAAAACCTACATTAGTTTAAGGTGTAGGGCTTTGGAATAGGTTGAAAGGATAACTTTCCAAAGCTATCGAAAAAACTTAGTATCTTGCGGTAGGGAGATTCAAATCCAATTGTCGTATTAGTCTGCTTGGGATCCCCCTCTCACACAGGGGTTACGCACGAGGTCGCATTCGGGTGAGTTACGGAGATTATCCCTCCGTGGCCCAAATGTTTGTAGTGGTCGGATCATATATTGGGGATCACTGGAAGGTATACCCACGATTATGTGTGGGAGCCTTTCAATTTGATTTCAGACTTGTTATCCTGCCCATACGTTTTGAATGGACTATTGATTGTACCCACCCAGGGGCTGACTACGAGTTGGTGACCTTAGTAGCCAAAATATTTAGTGTCTTACACAAGGTGACGGTGAAGGGAAGTCTCACTGTACCTGGAACAGACGTTGGTTAAACTCACTCGGGCTCCTTGGAGGGCAAATCCAAAATTACTGCGTGGAAGCTTGCACCAAGGCGTAAGTCCGTTAAGCAGGTCACCAACGTAACTGATCCACCCGCTCTATCCCCACCCCTTCCTATTTTGATCTCGTGACGTTGGATTTCATCACCAACTAGTGGTTTCATCATAGGAAGGTTTGTTTGATTGATTGCTTCTTAGATTCATAGCATGTGTTGTTTGTTTTACTTAGTGGACCTTAGGTCAAGTCAGTTTTAATGGCATCGAATCCTGGGAGTACCAATGGAGGAACCCCTTCTCCTGGGGAACCTTATACCTTTCCTTCGTTTGGAAACTTTGGTCCTCCATATGTTGCCACACTGAGTCTTCCAGGACTCACTATTGGATTACCAGTTTG
>ML787487.1:358971-373390 GCA_009831015.1 Picea engelmannii
ACTGAGTCTTCCAGGACTCACTATTGGATTACCAGTTTGGTTGTTCCCCACTCCGGTGATCTCGAATCCTCCCAATGTTTCAGTTGCACCTAATACTTTGGATGTCAATACACCACCCACACATCAACCTCATGTCAAATTTTCGCCTTCTTCGTCCATCAAGTCTCCTTCCATTTCTCCTTCTTCGCCTAGTGAAATATCTAAAGCAAGTAGCCAGGTTGATCAGAAGAAGAAGAAACGGAAAGAGAAGAAGAAGAAGAACCTGAAAAGGACAAAGATCCCAACAACATTAGATGTTGGCTCTAAGAAACCAGTTATTGTTAATAGTACTGGGAGTGTTGATGAGGTCAACAAGATTAAAATGAAGAATCCAAAACCCAAATTCCCTTGCAGCCTTTGTAAGGGTGACCACTTTTTGAGGGATTTCCCTGGTCTTACCCAAGTCTTAGACATGTGGTCCTCCACGTCATCGGCCTTTGTTGGTCATGTCGATGATACCCCATCAACTAGTGATGTTAAGGTTGGTAAGAAGAAGAAAATTGTCAAGTTCCCTTGCATGTTATGTAAAGGTGATCATTACTCTCACCTTTGTCCTCGTATGGACGAGGCTTCTTCTCTTTTGGAAAAACTTCAACTTCCAAAAGGTTATCGTCAGCTTTCCCCCAACCCATCATCAGTCAATGGACTGGTCAATCCGATCCCATCCTCAATCAGTCTGGTTGATCAAGTGGTAAATCTAGTTTCCTCCTCGATTGAACCACAAACCCAAGTAGTTGATCCAGTTTTGTCATCGATCAGCCCCACTCTTCCTCAAAAAAGTGTAACCCAAGTGGTCGATCTGTTTTCATCCTCGGTCGATCCCACTCTCCCATTAGAGAGTGACACCAAAGTGGTCGATCCGTTTCTGCCCGTCGACCCCATTCTTCCCTTGGAGAATGAAACCAAAGTGATCGATCCAGTTTTGCCATCGATCGATCCCATTCCTCCGTTGAGGAATGTCAAAGTGGTCGATCTAGTCCTTTCTTTGGTCAGTCCCACCCTTCATCCGAAGAGTGCCAAAGTGGTTTCTCCAGTTACATTATCGGTCAATCCCACTCTTCCGTTGAAGAGTGACAAAGTGACTGATCCAGTCCCTTTTCTAATCAGTCCCACCCTTCCTCCGAAGAGTGCCAAATTGGTTGCTCCGGTTACATCCTCAGTCAATCCCACTCTTCCTCTGAAGAGTTCCAAAGTGGTCGATTCAATTCCACCATTGATCGATCCTACTCTCCCTCTAGAGAATAAACCCTATACTGCCCACGTTTTTCTCGTAAATATAGACTCTACCGTGCTGGGGGGCATTCCTTGTTCTCCTGCGAAACCCCCTCCAAGTAATGATACCATCCTTTTTGATTGGGGTGTGCTAACTAGACCTCGTCTTCCCTCTCACACTCCTTTTCAGATTAAAGTACAGGTTTGTGGTCGGGACGTTCCTCAAACGCTGATAGATGAAGGTGTGTCCGTTAGTATTTTGTCCTCTATTGCTTGGCATGCTTTGGGTTGTCCTCAGCTTGCGTCGGTTACATAGAATCTGTTAGCTTTTAACAGAAGAACTAGTCAACCTTTAGGGATCCTTCCTCAGTTTCCTGTAACTTTGGGAGGGAAAACTATCTTTATCGATGTCATGGTAGTCTAAGACCCCTTGGATTTCGCTTGACTCCTTGGGAGGGATTATGTCTATGCCATGAAATCTCTTGTCTCCACCCTTTTCCGTGTGATATTTTTCCCTCACGATGGAAGAATTGTGACTATTGATCAACTTTCATTCATCGACCCTAACTGGGTTACCTCCCTAAGTGGTTCTTATGTCCAGATAGTATCGCCCCCGTCGCATGTCAATTATGTGGCGTTGTCTCCCATGACCTCAACTTCCGATGATTTGGATCCGGTAGTTGACATGGTGATTTCTTCAGTAGGATTATTGGAGCCTGATCTCCTTACCCCTGTTGCGACCCTCGACATGTGTTCCTTCCAGGGTGATTATCTTCCATCCAGTGAAGATCTCTTGGAAGCCATGGCCAAGTTTTGTCCCTTGACTTGGTATCCTTCTAGAGCATTATCCTCTTGGAAGCCATGATCAAGAAGAAGCCACGAGCATAGTTTCTCTTCTCTGTGGCAAGCTCATTAAAAAATGAAACAGAGGCCATGAGCATAGTTTCCCTTCTCTGTGGCAAGCTCATTAAAAAATGAAACAAAGGTCCTG
Organism: Picea engelmannii; assembly: GCA_009831015.1. Lineage (NCBI taxonomy): Eukaryota > Viridiplantae > Streptophyta > Pinopsida > Pinales > Pinaceae > Picea > Picea engelmannii. Next base: position 361,214 of record ML787487.1, read on the forward strand.
AGAATAGTTCTTCTCCTGTGTCAAGCTCGTTAAAAAATGAAACAGTCACCTCTCTTGAACCTTCATTTCATCCACCTGTATCCTTTTTCTCCATCTAGCACAGAAATTGGTGACAACCTCAAAGTCGGTGAATGAATTGAAGCTTGGGGGGAATGTCTCCAGCCTTTGATGATCATTCTGGAGCTAATCCACCAACTTTCAAGCTGGGGGCATACCGAGCTTAGTCTTTGTTCTTTCTCGTGCTCGTAAATACATGAGAATGCATCTGAGTAGACTTTTATCTCTTTTTCAGACCTGCATGGTCACATGAAAAAGGAACCCCCCTGGAGTCATCTTTAAACTCTTTTCAGACTCTCTAAATATGAAAAGATTGTCGAGTGACCTTGCTTCCTTTCACACTCGTTAAAAGTTTTGAAAGGGTATCTTTCGAGCAATAGTTTATCTCTTTTTTGGTCTCATTAGACTACTGTACGAAAAAGGAACTGAGAGAGTTCTCTTTTAAGTGTTTTTCCAAACTCTATAATCATGAAAAACCTTTGAGTTTTCTGTCTTTGGACTCGCTAAAACAAACACTGACAGGCCCATACGGGACCGAACCCTTACTTCTTATGGTTCGTTAAACAAAAGAAGAGGAACTTACCGAAGGTGAGTTTTATCGAGCATGTGTTATCCTCCTCGAGCTCGTTAAATTAAAAAGAGGTACTCGTCTATCTGGATGGGGGAAAAATTGAAAGAAGCAAGCCAAACAGTCTCTTGAGAACATTACCAAGAAACTTTTAGAGTCGCCCTTGAACACGACACTTTGTCATTTGCACGCATTTTAATCCGCTGAACCTCTACACTGAGCCAATCCTTTGAGTTTCTTTTACTCCTTTGGGTCACCTGACGTAAGTCACAGCATCCACTGCATCATCAAGTTTTGCTCCATGTCATGTTTTGTTGTTGTGCCTCAGTGTTCAAGGGAAGTATCCGCCTCTAGAGTCAGCCATCCCAAATATCTTGCCTCAAAACCCGTGTCAGTCCATGTCCATTTGATCTACCAATTACATCTCTATGTTTTCTTCGTGTCATTGATGGGGGATACATAAAGGCCCTCCCTCGACGAGTCTATTCCTGTCGACTTCAACACATTATCCGGGAATCAGGCTTAGAAACCAATTAGTACTTTGGGACCTGCATGCCTCAATGGTAGGCCTCCTCACATTCGACAGTAGGTTTACATCATTGACCTCTGATCGGATGATTCCATGAGTGTTCGACCTCAGCTCATCTATTCACATTCACTGGAATGTACTAGGGCACCTTGGGAATCATTGACATTAATGGTGATCTCCCTCGCACTTGTTAACGGTTCACACCATTGACCGGTAATCAAGTGGTTTCTTCCATGTTCGACATCGGGACATCTATTCACATGGTTAGATTCATACCATATTGGGATTGGTAAGAAGATCCTGGGTTGAGTGATCACTTTGATATATGCTTTGCCTAGGTTGCGAAGGAATTTCTATTGGACAAATAACACATACACTGTTACATAGATCCACTTTGTATTGGTCGTGGCTATGTCTTGTCATCTCATAGATCCACTATGTATTCTTCGTGGCTACGATCAGTCCGAGTCATCAGAGTATAGATCCACATTGTATCTTCGGTGGCTATACCTTCTTATTGATACAATTATGGATCCACAATGTATTTTATGGCGGCCATATCTTGCAAGTCTTGATCACCCAAGCATAGGTATACCTGCCTTGGGTTTTGAAACATGTCATAATATTTGTTGGATGTTTGTGTGCAGCTTCCGTCAGGTTCTCCGAGTCTATACCCTTGCTTTAAAGTCTACAAAGAATTTCAGTTATCAGTTCTCATCTTCTAACTTCATGCTTTGGGGGGCATTCTGTTACACATCAATATCACTTAGTATGATAAGTGTCGTATGTTACTCTCAACTGTCGTAAGTGTCGCATGTTCCTTACAACTTTCACAAGTGTCGCAAGTTGTTCACAAGTGTCACAAATGTTGTTCAAGCATACTGCCATAATAACGACACTAAGGAGGCACTTAAAATACCTCATACACTTGATTTAGAGGAGGGAGAATGATCTACTGAAGTCAAGAATCTTTTTCCATCTGAGAGGAGCTCTTAAACAAGGGTTTTGAAGGTGAGCGGTCCTCTACATCAGCCTTAGGAGTGCTGGAACCCCCCTATAAGGTCTTAGGGAGCGTTATAACACCCAACTGCCCCTCCGAAGGAGCGCTATCCATCCTTGGAGCGCTGACGCTTCCCTGAAGCTTCCTAGGGAGCGTTATAGCGCCCTGATGCCCCTTTTGAGGGAGCGCTGTCTAATCTGGGCAGTGGTTGGCCCGTTGAGGAGAATAAGGGGAGGATCTCTCAAGTTTAGAAGACAGTTGCATTCGAATTCTTGGTTCCATCAGGAGATCCCTGATCTAAGGAGGGGATTCCTCAACTTATTCTAAAGATAACTCAAGAGGTTAAGCTTCTCTTAACCTATATAAGCAGGCTCTATGGTGGTGAAAAGGGGGAAGAATTGCTAGCATGAAACCTATGATCTCATAGGAAACACACAGTCAGTCAAAGGAGAGTGATCAGTGAAGATGCTATCATCCAGGTTGTGGATCTTTCGAGCAAGGGTTAGACAAAGGGGACTTGACAAAGCTGTCACATTCGCATCTACGATTGTAAGTATTATTGTCGTTATTCTCATTAATATGACACGCTTGGCCTGTTTCTTTCTAGTTTGTGTATGATCTTACATGAACTTATCATTGATAGATAGATCTGTTTTCAAGCTAACATCAATAGAGTAGGAAGCAGTCGTACTTTGTTTGTCTACAGGACTCATCGAGCAGCGAGAGTTTGGATCTTGACTCGGAGCGTGCAGGGACAAATGTCGATAAAGAGGTACCTCTATTCTCCTTCCTTCTCATGTATTAGTTTGTATAGATTTGAAAGGAAGTCAGTGTCCACGTTAAGCACTTTCTGTCTTAGAGTAAGGGTCTAGCTCTTTGAGGCAATCTACCTATCCGCAGGGAGATTTTCCTACAACACTCTTAACTGAGAGATCCTCACAAAGTATGATGTTATGATGTCATCATCATTCATCTTCATGTCACGAAGCTCATTCTTCAGACTCATTACTTGTACAGTGTTTTTGACTGAGAAGAGGTTTTTTAGGGAATCATACATATTCATAGATGAATCAATATGGGAGATTTAGGGTATCAAGTGGTCTTTTATAGAATCCACTATGATACTCATGGAATTGATGTCATTGTCTTTGAACTTCTCCATAACTTCAATGTTCTATGGTTCCTTCTCTTTTCCTTCTTCAAACTCTGGTTCCACAATCTTTCCTTTCATGATATCCAACACTTTATTCTTGGCAAGGATGAGATCAATCCTTTTCTTCCATGCTCTCAAGTTAGTAGCTCCTTCTAACTTGTTTTCTGACTTCATAGAGTAAGTCATGGCTTCTCTAACTTGGTCAACCCTAGATTTGACCAGAAACTCAAACTTGATGTCTTAGCTTGCCAAGAGTACCAGGAGGTTGGCTAGGCTAAGGAGCACTAGTCTATCCAGAAATTAGGTCAATCCATTCACATAAGGTGCCTCAACGAGAGGGTTAGGTTTTTTGCAACTGCACCTGATAGTAACCCTAGAGACAGTGCTTTAGTAACTACTCCTGCTAGAAACCCTAGCAACAGTTCTTCAACAAGCTTAGTATCCTTATGGCTATGCTTCCTTCCAGTGGTTAGAATGAATGAAGGAGGCGTGGACCCATAACCTGTTAGAATATAATGGATGTGCTCGTTTAACCATAGAAAATATCACTATTGTCACCTAACCATAGGCTAAAGCCACCCCCAAGCACCATAACCTTGATAGAGAATCATTCTGGAAGCAAACCCTAGGCTAGATAGCCAAACAAGATAGAGAACCTCTCTCTCCAAGGATAGTGCACCAAACAAGAGCTGATCAGAGAGTCCAAACCATAACCAAGAGATAGTCCGAGCCAAAACTGAAATCTGCTAGCTGCAACGACAACTCTCCTCCAGAATTGTGCACAAACTGGACAACTGTTGTGCGCACAAGTGCTACTTCTGTAGTTCTAAGAATGCCCACCAAAATGAAGACTGACCTCCTATATTTATACTAATTTTGGTAGACTGCTTGGGCCTACTTCTCATTCTGGGTACTAATTATTTAGTATATAACATTTCCTTTAGACGACTTCTTCTCTTGGAGGATAATAACCTAATACAAGTCATTCTCTTGAGTCGACTTGTCTTCTAGGGTTATTAGCCAACTAATTAGGGTTTCTTCTTGCTTCCTAGAATATTCTATTCTCGTCAGGTTTACACATGGAGGTAAATATCTCCCACAACTACCATAATATCAACACTACCTTCACATATGGTATGGTTCCCTTGAAAGATCCTCCTCCAAGAGTTTGATTTTGGGTCAGTCGCGGATTCAAATATTCGTTATTTCTTGAGCTAGATGTTCCTTGATCATCAATACTTAGGCCTCCCAGCTTCCTCTGTACTTTTCCCAGGATAATATCGAGGTTGGCACCCATATCAATCATAATTTCTTCCATCTCACTGGATTTAATCATTGCTTGCTCCAAGGTATCCATTTGAGATGTCATGATAACATATTTTACATTCAGGGGAATCACATTCTTATAACAACCTAGTATCATTGGGTCATTAGGTATTTTATCTTCTGGAATCTTACTCAGGGTTATATTGAACCTGGGATTAAAATCTTGTATTCTCTCATTCTTCCTCAAACCAATCTGGGTGAAATTAGTGAGAAGGGTATGATATGCAACTGGAGGAGCAAACATAGTGAGGAACATGGCTTCGAGGTCATTAAATTAGATAATTGACCTACTAGGTAATGTTGTATACCATTCATAGGCTTGTATTGATAATGTTTGAAGAAATAACCTTACCATCACATCGTCATATTCAACATGATGAAAATCACAAACATCAAGAAATAAATTAAGGTGTATTTTGGCATCAATTGTTCCATCTCTAGAAAATTATTTCAAGGTACCCTTACGGAGAAAAAGGAGGTCATTTTTTTCACCTCGAATATTTAAGGGGGAATCTCTTACTCTTCTTCAATTTCCAAATATTAGGTTTTCGTGATTTCTTCCACCAGCTCCTCCACCTCCTTGTCTTTCTTCATGAGGTTCTCTTCGTGGTTATTCTCACGGTTGTTTGTGTCTTTCTTCCATGTTCAGAGATAATTTAGCAATATGTTTTACACTTCTTAGAATACATAGTTTCTTGATTTTACTTCTGGTAATGGGTGCCTTGTATTCATCTAGCTTCAATCCTGACCTTGTTCTTTTGCTACTCTAGCTAGTCTTTTATTTCTTCGGTCTTGTCTCTCCTCTCTCCTCTATCTCCAGAGTGTTTCTCTTTCTTATTCTTGGACCAATATTTGCCAAGATATTTCCAATTATTCTTTGGTATCGACTGTCATTATTACCATATTATATAGTTGATGTAAGATGCTTCATTGATTATTTAATCCAATTTCCAAGTGGGGCTGATCAACCTAGGGAAAATTCATGTATCATTCAAAAGATGCTAAACCATATTTCAAATTTCAATTCGAGTCCCTAGTATGGTCGCCAAAAATGTTGATTATTGAATCCATTAGGACCGAAACAACAACCTCACGGGGATATAAATCCCCGTGCAGTTTTATATAGGTGGTACTCCTCTATGTTTCAATATTTTCTTGGAATTCTATATTTTCAGAATATAGGACTTTGAGAAAGTTCGTCGTGATATTCAAATAAATATAAGGATTGTAGTAAAATAAAAAAGTTTTGTTTTTAAAGAGAGTCCTTGAGAGATGACTAGGAACCTCACATATCACATATTCAAAAAAAAGGGTAAGCAAAATTTCCTCACATCCATCATAGTTAAACTAAAGATTTATGATCACATAAAATAAAAGAAAATGGTCTACACGCATAAAATAACTTTAACAGACTAAACAAATGGGGAGATAAAATGAAGATAATGATAGATCAATCTCAAATACTTTATACTCAAAACTTGGAGTTATAAAATACAGTCAAAACTGATCTCGAAATAGTTCTCTTTGGGATTTATGAAAAATATAGAATTTGTTACAAAGCCTTGAAAGTTAAATGTGTTTGTCCTTAGGAATGGATTAGGGCTCCCATGTACCATAAACAAAATATAAACAAGAAGTAAGTTGTGGAAGAAGGTAGCGGGCAATGACAGAGTAACAATATCTGGAAATAAGACATGAAGGAGTTATCAGAGTTCGGTTAAACCTTTCTAGTTAAAGAAGTGGAGTAACTGGATGAAAAAAAATTGATAAAGAAAGAAAGATGTGATCAATATATACTAACTATGATGGTCTCTCTCTCGTTCATTTGCTTGCTGATATCTTTTTATTGTCCTCATTGACGGTTATAGGAACCGTCTCAACTGCTTCTTGGCCTTCTTTGGTTAATTTGTCAATTGCCTTTTTAAACCAATCTTCAATGTAATTTTTCATTGGTGCAACATTTATTTCATGTTTGATCTTAATATTGAATAATTTGTCTTCCAAGTATCTTAAGTCATGAGAAATCCCATGTATTTCCTCCTCATTATCTTGATTTTTCACGGAATAATCAACCAACCAATTGTCTAATTATTCTTCATTATATTAAACTATGCCATAAAATTTCTTAGTTGATAACCCTTTTAATATCTCAACTTGTTCATCAAATTGTTGCTTTGTCAGAAACATTGAATTGATAATTAACTCATCAGTGATCCCTGCCAGATCTATCTCCGTGAGTCTTTTGAACAATTCTTCTCTTTTTAGTATGGCTTCGCTGCATGCTTGGACAATATTTTTCAAATTTTTGATATTTTCCTTCCAACAAGCATTTGGTTGTTTAATTCGACTTGGAGAAGGAAAATCCTATTCTCTTATTTTCAGTTATGTCATGTTTGAGACTTTAATTCCAAATGGAAATAAAAGATATGTGTAGAAACCTTCTTCATTGTTTAAATCATCCTGCAGATACTCATGAAAAACATATTCCCTTGAGCCAAAATAAACAATATTTTTTGATACCTCCCATGCTTCTATTATCAATGACATTCTCTTTTTAATGTTTTTCTCTATGTAACTTTGGACTACTGTGAGTAAAATTGAAGATCCTTTCAACTTAGTGGAAGGTGTAGTTGGTTTAACCATTGACAAAGGACTTGCCAGGATTGGAAGAGTAAATAAGGTATTTTCCAATTCTATGATCCTTTCTATTAACTTAGTGTTTTCAACTTCCAGGCCATGAATAGAATCGTCAAGAGAATCCCTGATTGCCCTGTGGATTTTAGAAATTTGGGACGGTCGCATGTCCTTCAAGTCGACCTATGAGCGACATTTTCCCTTTTTATTTTTCTGATCACCTCTTTCTATAATTAACTTTTTAGACTCCTTATAAAAAACAACACTTTGGAAAATAAATGACTCTTCTTCACTGAAGGTCTCATTTGCAACGAATTTTAATAACGAACTTTGTTGGGCCATATTTTCTGGTTGATCCATTGTGGGAAATATTTGATCAATATCTACCTCTAGCTCCATGTCTTCCAAAGAAAATCTATTGATATCATTTTCTATAAGATTTTTCTCTTCCTCTTGCACTAAATTCTTCCTTTTCTTTCTCACAGGGAGCTTATGTGAGCTCTCGATTTCCCCCGGGGGGGGATTCTTCTCTCCTTTGCCACTTAAGCTACTGTTGACAACCTTTCTAACTGGGTGAGTCATTGGAGCATTTCTATGGGATGTCATATTTTTGGGAGTAACAACTAAAGATTGGATGCTCCTTTCACTGGGACACTTTCCCTTCTACTTAAAAAACTCATTAGTATTGAGTATTGTTTCAAGGTCACCAACATCATGTACATGAGTACTTTGAATGTTACCTTCTTTTTCTTCTTCATTAAATATAGTATGGATGAACAAGTTTTTGAATCCCACCGAAAGCATATGTTCTACAAATATTTTGTTAGGATCAAACCCTTTATCTTTTTGGCATACTTTAAATTTACATTGTTGAAGTTATTTGCAAACTCGTCAATTTTGTTTATGTTTCTGAATATGAAATATCCAATCTTCTAGGGCAAGGGGATAAATAGATATTTCCTTTTTTTGTGGAAAAAATGTAGCCAGGAGTTGTATTGCCTTGCCACCTCTGTAATGAATAATTTTTCCAGATACATGATACAGGAGAAAAGAAGCATTTTATTTGGAACAAAATATCCTTATGACACTGTGATTCTCCATTTGTTCTATCGTTCTTTTTTTCTCTAAGAATCTATTAGCCTGGATAGATATCCTTGAAGTATTTTCACCCAACAAAAGCCTCTTGAAGACTGAGACAAAATCATTATAAACTTCATAAAAATACAAAGGGGTATTATGTCTCCATAATGCCTTATAACAGAAGGTAACTGGATCTATTTCATAATTCACCCTCTTAGTTATGGTCAATTTTGGGAATTGACAACAATATACTATAAAGAATATCAGATAGGAAGTCATGAAGAAGTTTTTGTCCCTTTTATAGTGTGTTAACTGGGACGCAATTTCGATAGAAATCAGTTTTCCTCAATCAAACATGGCTTGTTCATTCACTGTAAAATACAGGATATATAAAATCATGCGAGGGATAGAGGAAGTGATTTCCTAACCTGTCAACCTGGTAAACAACCATGCAATTTCTCGAAAATGGTTTTTAAAAGATTCGACCTAGATCCCGGTTATGTATTATGGAATAGATGCAAGATTCTCCAAATATTCAGGCAGGAGGTCAAGGAAATTGTTATGTTTCTTCAAAATATCTCTACAGTATTCTCCTTTGAAGGTAAGCATTGGCTCTGGGAGCTTCAACATATTGCGAAAAACTTGTGATGAAAGGGAAATCGGAGAATGATCTTGGAGTTGTATAATTCTCTGGCTTGGCACGTACTTCTCCACGCACCATGCAACAAGTTATTTATAGTCAAAGACCTCAGGAACACACCCTTCGCGAGTGATTTTGAATGCCCAAATTATGTCTTTTGGTGCAGGAGGAGAAGAATAATATGAATATGCTTTGGACCACTGAAATTTCTAGTCTTCACGATCAAAGATATTTAAAGTATCACCACAAAAATATTGTCTAGTTGTTGTTTCCATAGGTTGACAGGAGTATTTATTCAGCTAGATAATAATTTTAAATAAATCTTTTCGGATATATGACAATAATATAATCCCTTGGCAAATGGCGTTTTAATGAAATTTAATGAGTAATCTCCTCGAGCCTTCCACTATTAATGATGATATTTTTGGAGCCGACACAATTAGTTGTTAGCATTAAGAAACACTTAATGCATATCGGGAAAAGCACGAGAATGGCGGGGACGAACGAGAGAAATTTTGAATATGGATCTTTTCATGAACCCACCAACCCGTGAACCCGTGGTTATGGATGATAAAAAATAAGTTAAGTGTAGAAAGGAGGTTAGTAGAACTTACATGCAGGATAAATAAAACACTTAGGGGCTCAATACCCGCAACAAATCTGATGGCCATAATGTAGATCACAAAATTTTGGGTGTAAAGTGGAGATCACAGAACTTGGAGGATGAAGGCTTGAACCTGCGAACCCATGAAGTTGGAAAAATGGCTAAGTATAATGTAGAAATGTAGTTGGTCAAACTTATGACATAGGAAAGTGGATGGATATCAAGGTCCACCAACCCTCCAACCCGCCAACCCACCGATTTTTGAAATACGACCAAGTATGGTAACTAGAAATGGATAAAAGAAGGGGAAAATGAAAGAGGGAAATAAGGGGATGTATAGAAGAGGGAAAAGAAATAGAAAAAAAAAGTTGCGAAAATATAAGGGGGAAGGAAAAATCAAAAAATGGGAAATGATATCAACAAGACCACTGCTTCCTAAGGGGGGGGGATTGAAACAGGTGGATATTGGTGGCCACCCACATGTTCCAAATTCCAACTGGCTCATCTGGACAGTTTTCAATTCAACATGTTTCTCTGTAATGGGGACATTTCTTTGTAATTGTGGGTTCTTCACTTATGGGGTTGTCCTGAATCCTTACACAACATCCCGGTGGATATTGGTGGCCACCCACCTATTCCAACTAGCTTATTTTGGAAGTTTCCATGTCAGTACATCTTTCTATACTTCTAGGTTCGTTTTGGGGCTCTAACCAATGTTTTCTTGGCTTTCCATAGTCAAATTGTAGATAGAGTCGCAGTATGATGGAATAATGTGTAGTTCTTGAAAATACATTTCCAACAGGCTATCACATGCCTAAACAAAGATTGTATGCAAAAGTTACGACCCCGAGAAGTTCATGTACTAACTTACCCCAACGAGGCCCATGTGACTTTTGGCGCTTCGTCTCCTAGGGTTAGGTTTTTGGATGTCTATGGTTTTGGTATTCATGTTTATCATAAAAAGGCCTTTAGAACCTCATTGTAATGATCTTCTTGTGAATGAGCATAGCCATCACATATCTTCTCAGAGATAAACTTGCCACCATTTTAGCGAGTCTTTCACTCTATATTTTTACAGTCTCTGTACAATTATTTAATTAATAGAAATCATGTATTGTTGTACTTCTCTGTTTTTGACAATTTTGATGTGTATTTCATTGTAATATCTCTTCTTTCATTTCGTTCTGAAAATAATCCAAATCACATACCTTGCATTTCTTTCCCATGTCTTGCATTGAAATGTCTTTCCATTCCGTTCCTTTCCTTACCTTGATTTGTCTTGCTTCGCCTTTCCTTTCCTTTCCCTTCCTTAGATTTCCTTGCTTAACCTTGCCTTTCATTGCTATGTCTTTCCTTGCCCTTCCTTTATTTGTCTTTCCATGCCCTGCCCTGCCTTGAATTTCCTTGCCATATCTAGCCTTGCCTTGCATTTACTTTCCTTTCTTCCTTGTTTATCTCTCTTTCTGTCCCTCCCAACGAATTGTGTTAGCTTTAGGAATTTTCATTTTCATCCATTACAGTTTATCATCTTGCATCTATTTAGCATAGTTTAATGTTATTTATTTATGGTTAATGATTTACTAGTTTTTATTCTTGCATTTAGCGTCTGTTTCACATTGCATCTTAATAATTTAGGATTGATTTACTAATGTTGTTATAAACTTGTATTCATAATTATGTTGTTAATGATAATCCTTTATCTAGACAACATAAAACAAAAGTCACACATGGTAGCACTATGCCTCACTAAGAAAAACCCTAAACCCAAAGATCCTCCAACAAACAATTTTTCAGGCAATGAAATCACAATGAATGGGTATCCCTAGTTGTAACCTAATGTCATGAATCTAATATAATCAATTATTCGTCCATCCGAGACCTAATTAGAGTTTTATGACAAGTTGCAACTCACTTCGTCAAGCCATTCAGGGACATGTTGACAATTTGGTCTAAGGGCATAAAATACAAACCAAGTGGCATAAGTGAGTTTTGTAAGCTACCACACATCTATTTGGCCAAGGCCCACACAACCACACTACCCACAATCACCCGAAATAGTGTTCTTCAAAATCGACCCCTTGTTTAGAAATTGCATTGTGCCTAACTAAGAAAAACCTTAGATCCGAAGGTCCTCCAAAAAATGGTTTGTCAAGCAATTAAATCACATCGATTGGGTACCCCTAGCGGTAACCCAATGTCATGATCCCAATGCAATCGACGATTCATCCATTCAAGGCCTTATTAGATTTTTATGGTGAGGTTCAACTTGCCTCCTCAATCTATTCAGGGACCTGTTGAAAATTTGGTTCGATGGAATAAAATACAAACTGAGAAACATAATTGAGTTTTGTAAGCTCCTGCACATATGTTTGGTCAAGGACCACACAACCATGCTACCCACAATCACCTAACACCGTGTTCTTAAAAATTGACCCCTTGCTCAGAAATTACATTGTGCCTCACAAAGCAAAACCATAGATCCAAAGATCTCAAAGAAACGTTCTCCAGACAATGAAATCATAGGAAAGAGGTACCTCTAAAAATATATTATTTAAAACATTACTTTATATAAAATATATTAAATCT
>ML787488.1:0-10956 GCA_009831015.1 Picea engelmannii
CATTCCATGTAGCATCTGGAATGGGCTCTTTCCAATGCTCCTATTAGGTGAGTCATTGTATGCAAATTCCACTTGCGGCAGAATCTGATCCCATTGGCTATGGTGTTCACTGACCAAGCTTCTCAATAAATTCCCAAAACTTTGATTTACTACCTGAGTCTATCCATCCATCTGAGGGTGATATTCTAAGATAAACGATAAATCTGACCCCAACTTCTTCCATAGTGCCCTCCAGAAATGACCAACAAATTTGGTATCTCTTTCTGAAACAATACTCCTCGGTAACCCATGAAGTCAAACAACTTATTTGAAAAACAGGTTTGCAATGTGTGTTGCATCATTGGTTTTTTGACATGGAATAAAATGTTCCATTTTGGAAAATCTATCGACTACCACAAATATGGAATCATAACCTCTATGTGTCCTTGGCAGTCCTAACACAAAATCCATTCTTACTGCGTCGCACGACCTCTCTGGTATTGGCAATGGTTAATACAATCTTCTATTCTGTCTTTTCCCCTTTACATGTTGGCAGATTCTACATCTGTTGACAAATTTCATGACATCTTTCCTCATTCTTGGACAATAATACAAATTGTTTAGTTGCACAAATGTTTTATCATGGCCGAAATGTCCAGCCAATCCCCCACTATGTTTTTCCTTCAAAAGGTTTTCTCTCATAGAACACTTCAGGATACAGTATCGATTCCCCTTGAACAACAGTCCATCCTGAATCATATACTCAGTCCATTGTCTTCTGTCTCTCAGAATAGGATTCTCACATGCTTCATAAGCGTCCTTGAAATCTGAATCATCTATGTACATTTCCTTTAGGTATTCAAAACCTAATGTCTTCACTCAAAAATCCTATAGAATCAAACATCTCCTTCTCAATGCATCAACAACCTTTTTAGCATTTCCATAAATGTTCTTTATAACAAAAGTAAAGTTTGCATAAATTTAACCCATTTTGCATGTCTCTGGTTCAGTTTTTCCTGTGTGGTTATAAACTGTAATGCCTAGTTATCGCTATACAAAATGAACTCCCTCGAAACTAGGTAGTGCCTCCACTTATTCAAGGCTTGAATTACCACATAGAACTCTTTATCATACATGGATTATTTCCCTTTGGTCTCATTCAGCTTCTCACTGAAGTATGCAACCGGTCTATTGTCCTGACTCAAGAATGCTCCAATCGCAAATCCACTTGCATCACATCTCACTTGAAATGTTTTACTGAAATATGGTAGGACCATAAATGGTTGTCCATTTACCTTCTCCTTTAACGACTTAAATCTTTTCTCTGCTTCCTCTATCCAATTAAAAGACTTGTGTCTCTTCTTAACTGTATCCATCATTGGCGTAAAAAATCCCACTAAAATTCCTAATGAATTTCCTATAAAAACTGGATAATCCATGGAAACTTATGACTTCAAAGATATTCCTTGGCGATGACCATTCTTTGATTTCTTTTACCTTCTCCGGATCCATCTTCAATTCATTCAAAGAGATCACAAACCCAAAATAAATGAGTTTTGTCTTTATGAAAGACAACTTCTTCAGATTTATCAGCAACTTCTCTTGCTGCAACCTCCTCGTCAATGAAGTTAAATGTCTTAAGTGTTCCTCCTCAGTCATACTGAAGATCAATATATCATCAAGGTAAACATTTACAAACTTACCAATGAAATCTTTCAATACTTCATTCATCAATCTCATAAAAGTACTTGGAGCATTCGTCAAGCCAAATGACATGACAAGCCACTCATACAATCCTTCATTTGTTTTGAATGTTGTCTCCCATTCAACACCTTCCCTCATCTATATCTGGTGATATCCACTCTTTAAATCAATTTTAGAAAAAAACTTTGCTCCACTCAAGAAATTCATCAAGTCATCCATCCTGGGTAAAGGAAATCTATACTTGATGGTGATTTTGTTTATAGCCCTCAAGTCTGTACACATTCTCCATCCTCCATCCTTCTTTGGACTTAACACTGTTGGCACAAGGCATGGACTCAAGCTTTCTCTAATAAACCCTTTGTCCATCAAATCCTGGACTTGCTTGTTAACCTCTTCATTCTCCTGCGACGTTAATTTGTAGGTTTCTTTGTTTGGCAAACTCGCTCCTGGTATAAGGTCAATGTGATGGCTTATGCTCCTAATGGATGGAAATGAACAAATCAAATCGTCCACCACTATATCAGCAAAATCCTCCAGCAGTTCTTGAATTTCCTTAGGTAGATCACCTATCGAAGTAATGGTCAAGATGACTCTAGGTTTTCTCACCACAACAAACTGCATTTCTTGATCTTTCTTGACTTCATCCAGAAGTTCCTTCCCACTCATGAGAAGTATAGTATTGCTTGATTTTCCTTTCACCTTCTTGTCCTCAATTGGCAGAAACATATGAGTCCTACCGTTCTTCTCCAGGGTGTAAGTGTTCTTTCTTTCATCATGAATAACATTTCTGTCATATTGCCAAGGCCTCCCCAACAAAAGATGATAGACATCCATGGGAATTACATCACATAAAATATCATCTTTATATCCCCCTATCTTAAATTCAAGTAAACATTGTTTAGTGACTGTTACCTGGTGTCCTTTTTGCAACCACAAAACTTTATACGGGCTTGGATGTGCAACTATCTCTAATTCTAGCTTCTCCACCATTTCTGTGGATACTAAATTATTTGTGCTTCCACTATCAACTATCACCTTGCATACCATGTCCTTGGTCTTGCAAGCAGTCCTAAACAAATTGTTCCTCTGGACTGGATTTTCCACTTCCTTCTCTGGTTTCAAGAGAATTTTCCTCATCATTAAGGATCTTCCACCTTCTACATCTTCTGCCTCAACATTTCTCATATGTGCCTCTGAAATGTGAGCTTCACCTTCTTTCTTTCTCTCAGGACATTCCCAAGATTTGTGTCCTATTTTCCCACAGACAAAATACTTTACTTCTCCTCCTCTGCCTCTTCCTCTTCCTCTTGCTCGAGGAAAAGTGTTCCTATTGGCATATTGTCTTCCTTGTGAAATTCCTCCCCTTTCTGGGTGGTTATGTGGCTTCTTTTCTTCATCTGGAGTCTTTGTTGTTTGTCTTCACACAAATACTCACACGAAGAAACTAAAAAATAATTCAACACTCCAGCAAACAAACAATGCAATCCACTCCCCTATGCTAACCTATTTACAAAAGTCCTCTTATCATGGCTCTCACATATTCATGGTCCTCCCGTGAGGAAGTTAAGCCAGACCAGGCTCTGATACCAAGTTAAAATTCTTAAAATTCAAGAGAGCAGTCATAGCATAGGATTATACACACAAATAATAATTTCTATTACATTACCTTTCTGCACAATTACAACACAATTATATAGTTAGATTCAGATCCAACTTATTCTAAACATAGAGAGAGAGGTTGAGATAATGTCTCAACAAGCACCAACAAATCCAAACCAATCGCTAACCAATTCTATTGTAAGCATTATTCCAGCACATCCATGTTGTTTTTATTTTCTTCATGTTTGGTAGTAATATTCATTATGAGTGTGTATTCCATTACCACGTCTTTCATGTAGAATTATTTTATTTTTAATCATTTTATTTTTATTCATCTAATTTTTCACACGAAATTTATCTAAACTTTAAAGTAGATTGAACAAATTTTAATTTTTTTATTTATTATACTTTAAATTCAATCTATTTCAATAATAATTCTGATGTGTGACATTAAAAATTGAGTGGGGTTGTGTTTACACTATGGAATTTAAAACAATTCAAATCTAACAACCTATATACACAACTACATAAAACATTTAATACTTTAAATTCGATATCTATTAATAACTTTGTTGTGTGACATTAAAAATTGCATGGAGTTGTGTTTACACCATGGAATTTAAAACAATTCAAATCTAACAACCTATATACGCAACTACATAAAACATGTAATACTATCCAACAACGTAGTAATTGTCTGCCCACAGATCCACCCACTCACACATATCTAGAATTTTGTTAGGTTTTCTTTCATTTATGAACCTTATTGCGCATCCATCCACTCACACATACGTTCCACTTAAGTAGATTTTATTCTCTAAATGTGATTGATATTCAAAGGCATCCTTACTGATGCATTTACACGTCATTAAAAATTTCTTACTTTTTCTTTCATTTATGAACCTTATGCCACATCCATCCATTCACACATGCCTTCCACTTGAGTTTATTTTCTACATGTTCGGTAATTAATATTCATTATGAGCCTTGTTGATTCATTTACACATGTCATTAAATTGTTCTTACTTTTACTTTTATTTATGAACCTTATCCTGCATATATTCATTCACACATGCCTTCCACTTAAGTAAAGTTTATTTTCTACATGTTGGGTAATTAATATTCATTATGAGCTTTATTCTACATCCATCCATTCACATATGTCTTCTTCTTAAGTAGATTTTATTTTCTACATGTTGGATGATTAATATCCATTATGAGCCTCACTGGTCCATTTACACATGTCATTGGAAATTTTTTACTTTTTCTTTCATTTATGAACCTTACTTTGCATCCATCCATTCACAAATGTCTTCCACTTAAGTAGAGTTTGGTTTCTACATGTTGGGTGATTAATATTCATTACAAAATTTACTTCTTTTACACATCCATCCATCCACACATGCCTTTCACTTAAGTAGATTTTATTTTCTACGTGTTGAGCTATTAATATTCATTACGAGCCTTACTGATGCATTTACACGTCATTAGAAGTTTCTTACTTTTTTTTCATTTATGAACCTTATTCACCATCCATCCATTCACACATGCCTTCCACTTAAGTAGAGTTATATATTGGGTGATTAATATTCATTATGAGCCTTAGTGATTAATTTACACATGTTATTAGGATTTTCATACGAACCTTATTCTGCATCCATCCATTCACACATGCCTTCCACTCAAGTAGAGTTTATTTTTGACATGTTGGGTGAAATCACACATGTCATTAGGATTTTCTTACTTTTTATTTCATGTATGAACCTTTTTCTGCATCCATCCATTCACACATGCCTTCCACTCAGGTGATTAATATTTATTAACAACTTTAATGATGCATTTACACATGTTATTAGAAATTTCTTACTTTTTTCTTTCATTTGTGAACCTTAATGTGCATCCATCCATTCACACACGCCCTACACTTAAGTAGAGTTTATTTTCCACATGTTGGGTGATTAATATTCATTACAATTATTTTATTACTAATGCATTTACACGTCATTAGAATTTTCTTACTTTTTCTTTCATTTATGAACCTTATTCCCTTATTCCACATCCATCCATTCACACATTCACACATGCCTTCCATTTAAGTCATTACAATTTTATTACTTTTTCTTTCATTTATGAACCTTATTCCCTTATTCTTCATCCATCCATTCACACATGCCTTCCATTTAAGTAAAGTAGAGTTTATTTTCTACATACTCAATGATTAATATTCATTAGAGCATTACTAATCCATTTATACATGTTATTCAACTCGGTATATCAATTAAATATTGGATAGGTAGTTGAAACTTTGTTTGAGAGAATGGAAGTGCCACCTAAGGAAATGTATCCCATTCTTTATAAAAGACTGCCCCAGTCTATCTTTCTCCATGCCAAGAGGTGCCTAAACTTATGTTTTGTCGATTGTCTTATGCTCTCCCCATTTGTTGTGCAGGTGTAGTAGGGAAATCATGGACAATTATCACGGGCACATATCTTTGATGCTTCTCATCATACTTTGTTGTGTTGCACTGCTTCATGTTGCATCGTTTAATCCCACAACTTTCATTTTTCAGGGTAGAAGACTGTCATATGTAGTCTCCTCGGTGCCTCTTGTATTATAGTATCACAATGGAGCCCTTTTCACCGGACCCGGCATTATCAAAGTCTATATTATTTGGTATTGCAATTTTTTTAACTGCCAGAGAGTCGTAGTTTCTAACTTCATCGTCTCTATTGGAAGAAACGTTCCAACCCAACTATCAGTGAACAACTAGTGGGAAACCACGCAGCAGTATAAAGACGCAGACAAATGAGGCGTCTCATCGGTTGTTAATATTGGAGGCCAAGCCTCCGATGCATTGTGCTCCCATGGAAAGAAGACCAATAGAAGTGATATTTCATTGTTTGTAAGACAAACCTTGGTTAAAAAAAATTCCCAGAGAAAACAAGGGAATTTACTTTGTTCTCACGGCGGATGACGTGTATGTGGAGATATTTTGCATAGACTCGTGCGGTTTTCACAATTCAATTCTTGTAACCAATTCCAAAGTTGGGTCGAAGAGGATCTTGTTGGCATGGGTTGGGAACTCTACCATGCATTTTCCAGGGCAATGTGCAAGGCCTTTTGCAACCCCACTTTGTGGACCTTCGATTCCACCTCTAACTCCACCAAATGGAGACGTGGGTGTGGATGGGATGATAATCAACATGGCCACTATTCTGGTGGGGACGGTAATGAATCCATTAAATACAGGGTACTACGAAGGAGATATGTTGGCTCATCTGGAGGTTGTCATAGCCTACATAATCTGTTTATACTCGAGATTTTTTTATCGATAAGAAGAGCGAGAAAAGATACAATGATTTTGAATAGAAAAATGTATGTATTGACTACAATGAATTAAAAACTGAGATCAATCAACCTCAATAATACTGAGGCCATGAAGGGCTCACATCATAGGTGAGACTATGCTCACACAATCTCTATCTTAAGTTGGAAAATGATTAAATATCTATAGTGTAGGAGAGCCTCTAACAACCTCCTGAATTTGTGGATCTAAAAACCACTCAAACACAAATCTTGTGTACAATAGAAATCTCTTCTAACAATTTCCTAAGTATAGCATTTCGCCATTATTCTCTAATGCTCCCCCTTAATGGAGAAATGGATTTAATACAATAAAAATACATAACATGCATGTCTATCTTAGTCTCAGCTAGGCTTACAAACATTACAAAGGATAATTCAAACAAAACCTTAAAATTTTCAATTCCATGTATGAGTGAATTTTTCTCTTCCTCCTTTTCCAGATTCTGAACCCTCTATGCATTTTCAATTTAATTCTTCCTCTTTTGCTGAAAATTTCATGTTTCATCTTCTTATCCTTCATCTTCTTATCCTTCATCTTCTTGTTGGTGTTTTTCATCAATCTGAAAATCATTTTAGATTTCCCATGCTTGTCCTCTTCAACTTTTTCTTCAAAAAATTGTTTGTATGTGAATTGTTGCCACTAACATTCTTTGTTATTTTCTCTTCACCATTGATATTTTGATCATCAATTTATTTCAACATTGACTCATAGTAAAATCTGATTTCTTCAG
Source organism: Picea engelmannii (assembly GCA_009831015.1). Lineage (NCBI taxonomy): Eukaryota > Viridiplantae > Streptophyta > Pinopsida > Pinales > Pinaceae > Picea > Picea engelmannii. Next base: position 7,381 of record ML787488.1, read on the forward strand.
GACTCCAATGCATAAAAAAATTATTAACTTTTTCAGTTTCTTCCTCGTCCATGATGTCATCAACAAATTCCAAATCTTGATTGTAGGTGAATACTACAATGTCTTTTTATTATACAACAACTTCATATTGTTGTTCCCAAATGTCAAAACCATTCATTAGAATATTTAAATCAATACATTTTTTGGTCTTTTCATCTTCTTATCCTACTATGCAGTTTCCAGTAAGTTTTGGCTTTTCAAGCCATTCTTCAAGGAACTTTAAATCTTCTTCAAAATATTTTGTCACTGCATATGTGTGCTCTTCTTCATTGTTGTCTGCTTCTGTCGATGCTACCAGCTCTGTTGTTGTAGATTCAAATACTTCATCTATATTAACCTTTGTTTCAGTATTGACGTTCTCTACAACATCATCTAACACATGTTTTTCAATTTCCTCTACAACATTCACTATTGCTACAGATTCCTCATCATTCATTGTTTCAAGCAGTTGTCCTCTTACATTTATCAAATTATCAATATATTGTATATCCTGCTTGATCTTCAACCAATCTTCATTTGACATCTTCTCCTCATCATACATTACCTCAATGACAATTTCTTCATTACAATCATTATTATCTACATGAAACTGACCACTGTGGGCTTCAACATCTTCTACAGGTTCACCATCAACTTCAGAAGTTTCCACATAATCAAATGCAATCTTTTCACTATATTTGATTTCTAGAATATCCCATAACATTTTTTATTGTCTATATGACCAAATTCATATAAAATAGGAGACAAATTACTTGTATCCAATGCTAAACTGATAAGATATAAGGTTATTTTATCTTGTCTCTTATCATGGGAATTGAACAAACCATCTTTAACAAATTTCCATAAATCTATTGAACCAAGTAATCCTTCCATTTTAAATTCCCAAAGGTTAAAAGTTTTACCCGAGAAGGATGGCGGAACTTGCATTATTCTTTTCAACATTTCACTGATTTCTTTATCATCTTCATTGATATGGTGCACTCCTTCATTTTGATCCTCAAGCATGAGAAACATTTATATGAAATAGCAGTGATCAGTGAAGGCACACAATACTACACGCAAACAACGCAAATAACAGTCAACAAGATGACCACGCACAGACTCCACGCGACAGTCGACAAATCCTTCACACCAGTCGACAGCTTCACTCCAACCTCATGATGGAAAACGATGGTTGTGGCTTCACAAATAATGGCAGTGTGGTTCCCCAGACTGGTATGTAATCTCATCTATGATACCAAATTAAAAACTAACATCAATCAACCTCAATAATAATGATGACATGAGGGGCTCACACAATATCTATCTTAAGATGTAAAATGATTACATATCTATAGTGTAGGAGAGCCTCTAACAAACTCCTGAATTTGTGGATCTGAAAACCACTCAAACACAAATCTTGCGTACAATAGAAATCTCTTCTAACAATTTCCTAAGTATAGCATTTTTCCATTATTCTCTAACACAAGGTGGAATTCATCTACCCTTTCATGTAAGGTTGTCATAGTTGCATAAGGTTGCCACACCCTAGAAGTACAGTACGTAGTAACCAACACTTCTTAGCTATTAAATAAATTGAGAGGCAATACTTCTTAATTATTAAATAAATTGAGAGGCAAGCATTTGATTTTTACACCTATAGGCGTACACCTATTAGAAATGGCTAGATATAGTGGAATTTTAATCACAGATGGGATTTTAATGGAAAAGATTCCATATGGTGTGAATATTCTTAGTCATCACTGTTAACAAAAATTCTTGTCTTGGGCACAAGAATAGTCAGGTCTGCAAGTTGCACGAGAAGCGCCCAAGCACAGCACGGAAAAATCTCGTTTCAGGCTTCCAAGAAAGTAAACGAGTGAAATTATGTTGTCAACGGCCCAGATTCATCCATAGGAGCAGATCGACGGTCGGCAGGAAATCACGGTTACCAGAGTTGTGTTGGGATTAGCGCGATGGGTAGCGTCTATATTGCATGCAAGAAAAGATATTAGTCGTCCATCCAAAGGACGCATGGCGTGAGATCTAGTCACATCGGCATTTAGGCATTCGGGAGTTCGAAGGGTGAGGGTTTCACATCGTTCTACATCTCGAAACCCCGAACCCCGAAACACCGATAAGCGCCTTTGAAGCTAAGCCTATGGTCCTAGCACCCAGTCACGTCAAGAGAGCCTGGTAATGGAGGCAGCCCTCTTCTAACATCAAATACCATCTCGACCGTTCCACTGGAGGACACATGGCGTACATCCGTTCTTTTTTGGTTTGGTCAATCGATATTTTGAGGAAAATTGCATCGTGAACCTCCGGTACCAGAAATCCTGAAAGGATCGAGACCATCCATCTGAAGGACACACGGCGCAATAGCTGAGCCACGAGTGGGGCCCTTCGGGATTTTCATGATGAAAGCGCCGAGGTCATCTCAGTCGTTCATCCATCAGCAAGGCTCGGGCACATTTAATTTAAAGAGGGCGCAGATCTGGACGGTCGTGATCTAGGCACTCAAATTCACAGACGAAGTCCAATTCCGCACCCCCTCCGTCATTCTGGATTTAACGAGAAGGGGGGGGTCCGGAATCGGAGATAATGTATGCGCGCATCTGGATGGCCCAAGTCTTGGCGCTTAGATCTACGGTCTGTATTGAATTCTAGACCCCACCATCGGTTCTGCCTTTAATGGAGGGGGGGGGTCCGGAATGGAATTTCACTATAGCGGGCCCCCTATCTATACGTGGCATGAATATACTGGTCCCAAGTCCTCACCGCATGCCATGTGTCCCTTTCACCTAGTCACCTCCGCCTCAACACCTCCCTCCATTCGTTGTCTCCTGTCCCCGTATCACTTCCACGAAAGCATCCCTTTTCCCCCCGCCTCACCTTCACCATACTGGCACCTACAGCATCCTCGTCAAGCATGCCACATCTTCCACCTCTCATCCCGTGAACCATTCGGCTGGTCTAGGTGTCCCCTCGAGAAGACCTCCACGTCCCCAAAAGGAAGAGTTGACCAGAACCGTTCCTGATCTCAAGAGGGTAGTTATTGCAGTTGTTGGAGGTGGTTAGACATCGTCTCCGTCATAAATGGAAAGTCCAGCAAAGGACTAAATCTAGTCGATTCGTCTGCAGCAGGACAGTCCGAAATCTAATAGCGTCTGTCATAGGTGCATGATCGGCCAGAGTCTACATGCGTAGACTGTCAGAAGACATGCAGACGCAATGTTTTTAATGCAATGTCTTATTTTTGCTGTTGTTGTTGTTTTGAGTATATGAAGGTGTTTTTTCCATTTTGGGTAATCATCAATGGTAGAGCAAAGCTCCCGATTGTAAATTTTTAACAGACACTCTAGTTCTCTGGTTATGCATCTGTATGTAATATTTCTTATTTAATGACAGACAGTTTTCCTACCCCATCTAGTTTTCATCTCATACTAAGGGAGTTCATGATTGACTGATTCACATGAATTATTGCAATTATGTTACGATAAAGGATTTATTGTTGCATTGTTGTATTCTCCGGTTTTCTGCGTTTGAATGTAAGAA
>ML787488.1:39053-63202 GCA_009831015.1 Picea engelmannii
CAAACCGTGAGGAGTTATGTGACATTCCACATACCACCGGAAATGGCATGACAAGCACTATCCATCTAGGATAGTTTCACCAACAACTTCATTGATCTATCTTCATCAATGCATCATATCAATGATCCATCTTTATCAATTGGATTCCACTTGGACATATATTATTCTCATCAAGGGAATCATATCAATCAATTACTTGACATCAATCAATGACATCAATCAAACCAAACCATTTACATCAATGACATATGATCCAACAATCTCCTAAATGACCAAACCATTGGCATCAATGACAACATGATCCAACAATGAGGATATGAATCCTACTGTGTTTTTAAAGAGGTGGTGTTCATCTTTGGCTTATGATATTCTTTGTAATTTCAAATCAAGAATAATATGGGACCATATCACATAATATAGTCCAATCTTTAATGCTCAAGAAAAATCAAAATGCTGAAAAATAAAAGAATATTTATAAAAGAGAATTATTGAGAAGTGGACCAGGAATCTCAAACATCACATATTACAGAAAACAAAAATGTGCTCACATCCATCATAGCAGAAATAAATATTCTAATCACATTCAAAATAAAAGAATATGGTTTGTTCGCATGAGAGAACTTTTAAAGAGTAATACTTATAAAGCTCAAAAGAAGATTATGATAAACCAATCTCAAATACTTTATACTCAAAGCTCAAAGCTATAAAATACAGTCAAGATTGATCTCGAATTAGTTCTCTAGGATTTCTAAAAAATAATAATGTTTATTACAATGCATTGAAATTAAGGCATTTGTCCAGTGGACTGAGATTGGGGCTCCCGCGGACCATAAAGAAAACATGTACAAGAAAGTATCAAGTAGAAACAGGAGCATGGGAGGATCTCGAATAGCAGAATCTGGAAAGAAGACAAAGAGGAATTTTATCAGGATTCGGTTATACTTTTCTAGTTAAAGAAGAAGAAGAACTGGATGAAAAACCGATAAAGGAAGAAGTATGTGATCAACATAGACTTATTATGATGGAATCTCTCCTTCTTCATTTTCTTGTTGTTGTTTATTTTATACCCTTGCTTGTTGCAGTTAGATTTCCAGTTGTAACTGCTTCTGTTGGTATTTCGGAAATCTTGGCAATTGAGTTGTTTAACCATTCTTGAATAGAATTCCTTAGCGTGGCAACGGTCACTTATTGTTTTACTTTAATATTAAACAACTCTTTTTTGATGTCTCTATGATCAATAGATAAATGTTGCAAAGTATTCTCTATATCATCATTTTTGTTGGTATACTCAACAAGCTAGATGTTAATATCATCATGTGTGAAATCAATCATACTATCAAACTTTTTCAGTTGATGCATTTTTTAATTCTTCAATTTGATCTTTGAATTGTTGTCGAGTCATGAGCATTGAATTTCAGATGAACTTAGGGTCCAAGACTTAAATAGTAGTTCTAGTGATATTCTAAGTCAAGAATTTTTTAATATGCTTGTGTCTTCCTTCTTGACAAATCAGTCAATTGAGTTAACAATCCCTTCAATATATTGATTATTTCAATCCAACAAACCTTTAGTTGCTTGATGCGGATCGGGGAAGGAAAATACTCTTGATTTCTCATCTGCTCTATCATTTCTGAAACCTTTACTGTGAACATTACAACTCCATCTATATAAAAACCATCATTTTTCAAATCTACGTTCACATATTTTCTAGTGTTATGAATTCTGAGGCCTATACAGGCAAAGCTTTTTGCTAAATTCCATAGCTCCAAAATCAAATACATTCTTTTATTTATGTTCTTTTCGACAAAATTTCGAGTGGCAATAATCAAGCTTGAAATTCCCTTTAATCTAGCACTTGACTCTCGGGTTTCTTGAAAAAAATTCTCGGGCTTAATCATGGAAATGGGGGAAGACAGAATAAGTGGAGGCATGAGAGTTTCTTCCAATTCCTTAATTTTCTCTTTCAACTAAGCATTTTCTTCCTCCATGTTAACAATTGAAAAATCCATTGCATCCCCTGTAACTTTGTGAATGGATGACAATCTAGAAGGAAACATGTTCTGTGTATCAATGGTAGACTGCAACTTTCCACTTTTACTCTTCGTGGTTCTTTCAAAGACCGATTTCTTAGAGTCTCTGTCAAGTGAGGCGTTTTGTATAGAAAAATTCTCTTCATCATAAAATATTTCATCCTGGACCATAAGTGTAGAAATATGGTGTACATCTTCTCTAGCAGGTTCTTCTTCATCTAGGAAGGTGATGTTCTCAATTTCCACATCCAGGTCCATATTATCCAGTAGTAAATCTTGTCCAGATGCATGTGTTTCTCCTCCCTCTTGTTATGAATTAATTATTTTTCTTTTAATCTTTAACTTGTGGGGGTTCTCCAAGTTCCCCTGAGAAGGGTGTCTTTCTTCATAATCCCTGAATTATTACTCTGCATTTTTCTTTATTGTGATGTCTCGAGCCGAGGGTTTATATTAGGAAGAACACTTCTTCGAGAAATAGCGGGCAATTGAGCATTATTATCATTTCAAGGTATACCTCTTTCCTTGTGATGTTCTATGGTACTTATGATAGTTTCTATATCACCTAAATCATTGTCAGCTTCTTGATTATTAGGGTCATGTCTATCATTATCCTCTTCTCTGCTTACAAATGAGTTTATGAGTGCAGCATTGAGTCCAAATGAAATCAAATGATTGTAAAAAATATGATTGGGGTCAAACCCCTTGATTTCTTCTACATATATCAAGTTGGAATGGTCAAAATAGGAAGCATATTCGTCAATCTTGAAAATTCCTGTGAGAGGAATTTCACCAACTTTCCAAGGAAGAGGTATGAATTGATTTTTTCTAATCTCAGAAAAGGTGTGAAACCAGAATTTGTATTGTCTATCTATTTCAAGAATAAACAATTTATTAGATACTTAATATGGAATAAAGATGGGTTTTTCATTAGAGAAGAAAACCCTGATAATGTTGTAATCATCCATTTTTTCAAGAATTCATTGGCCTTTCATAAAATTTGATGCCTCCAATGAGAGTCGGGAAGTATCTTCCCCAAATAATAGCTTCTTGAATTTAGACACAAAATCATTGTATACTTCATAGAAATGGTGACCAACCTTTTGTCTCCACAAAGATCGATACCACATGGTCAGGGGGTTCACCTTTACTTTTACCCTTCTGGCAATATTTAAACCCTTAAAAGTATAACAATAGGTGATAGAAAGTACCAAATAAGATGACATATAAAATTTATTTCTCAGTCTTGAAATTTTTTAGTTGTGCAATAATCTCATTTGAAATGTAGTATATACAATGCCAATCGAGGAATGATTTTTGTAGAGTCTTGGCCAGCAATTCAAGTAAATAACCATGCAATTTATTTATATGTATTTTCAAAGAACTTACTTGAATCTTGGATATGTCTTATGGCATTGATGCAGGATCATGTAAATATTCTTGAAGAAGTTCGTTCCATTATTTTTTCTTTTTAGAAAATTTTTGGTTTCTTCCCCTTTGTAAACCAGGTTTGGCTCTAGAAATTTTAACATCTCCCTAAATGAAGGCACCAAGGAAATAGGAGAACTTCTCTGCAATGGGATGGCCCTTCTATTCTGGATGAGTTTGTCAATGCACTAGGTGATGATCTCTTTGCATTCGAAAACCTCTGGGACTCAACCTGCGAGAACTATCCCTGAAGTCCACACCTTGTTGTTTTCTTTACCATGTATATTTCAACAATACCAATATGACCAGGACCAATAATAGTTCTAGTCTTCTCTCGTGAAGAGGTTCAAGGTATCTCCACAGAATTGTTGTTTTCTCATGACTAACTTCGTTGATTTGGTGAGATTTTCTTGTATATTACTTTGCACAGTAAAATGATTTTAAGTTAGATTTCCTTCTAAGAAAGATTAACTCGAAATAAATGTGATTTTCCTCCATATAAACACCATTAATTATGGCCTTCTCAGAAATGAATTTAGTAATTGAGTCCATAAAGATAGCATTAAATGTGACTCGAGAAAAGTGAAAGAAGGGACATGTGACGATGGAGAGTCGGAGTGGGCGATTAGAATGGAGAGGCAATTCTACAAGTCCAATTGTATGAAAGTTTGAAAGCCTAAATAGATGAAATGGCTAAGTGTTGAGATACATTGGCCTAACTGTGAGAGGGGTGAAAGCATAACATGTGAGTCTGCGAATCCACAAGTCCACAATTTTGCGATACAAAACTAAAGTAAGTGTTGGGGCAAATTGATGTATGGGTAAACGGAACATAATACAAGTCTGAGATTCTGCGAGTCCACCAACCCGCGAATCATGGTGAAAACAAAAAAGTATGGTAATATTGATACAACAAAGAAAAGATAAATGGGGATATGGAGGATCCAGGAAGGAAATTTATAGAAGGGGAAGAGAAGGGGTGAGAAAAGAAAAGGAAAAATAGAAAGAAAGAGAAAGAACAAAAGGGATTCAAGAATTTGCGATGGATATTCTAAAGGTGGAATAGGACATATAGAAGAAAAAGACCAAAAACTTGGACAAAGAAGTCGGAAATATTATTTATCCATAGCCCAAAAGAAGGGAAATTCAGAGGTGAAATGTGGTACACAACAATCTTTACTCAAGGCCCTTAGAGAAATTTCCCCTAAGACATGTTCAAAATTATCTTCATCTCCATGAAATGTAGAGGGATGGACAATCCATCCAAGAAATTGTCCCTAAGGAGGTTAATTAACACTCACAATCCATATGTCATACTACCCCGGGTTCTAGGTTCTAACTGCCACCGATATAAATTTTCTCTCAGGATTAATGCTTCCAAATTATGAAAAACTCTATTTGTTCTCTATTGTGTTAAATCTTTGTTGGGAGCGGAATATCATGGATAACTTTTACAAAGCAAGTACTAAACAATTTGACACAATATTATATATTAAACCGCATATTTAATCCTTCATAAAACCACACTTTAGAATCATGTTCTTATTACCCAGGTGATAAACCAACTCAGGACTAAACCCTCCATAAGAACTTGGGTGATAACCAAGTACTAGCAATATCGGATATCATTGTATTGGAGATCCAACACATATAAGACTTTAACGATATGATGGGGGTCGATACGGAACCCGGAGCATGGAACCATGATACTGGAGTAGTGGGTATTGATACTTCCCATATCTAACACTTATAATATCTGGTAGGCCGATATGGAACCCCAATGGTGGAATCATGATATCGCCTATCGGCATATCGTATATTTGTTGAACTTTTGCAAAGGATTTTCAAAGTTCATGATATCCGATAGAAATCCCCAGTAGGACCACACCATGTGTCTCCTTTGTTGACCATTGATTCTGTAGGCTCTCACCTTCAGTTCAATCACTACCATTCATTTCATCCAAACACAAAAAACAATTTCATTCGCAGTTACATGAAGATCAGGTTCAGGTCCAAGTGTGAACGTTGCATACGAAACCAGTTAATCTCTCCTTGGATTGTGGCTGGTTCACACAATTTCTTGTTTGTATGCTAGGAACATTATGGAACTTTGAGATCAAATCTCTAAACCTTGCACAAACTCTAATATTCCACTGCAACCTGTTTCCAATTTCGATTTTGAATTGCTCCAATTTACTCACTGTTAGCACCTAAGCATGTAGAAGGGAATTTTTCTTAATAGGTGACCCCCTTTGGTGAAAATATGGCAAGAAGTGGGGTAAAAACCCACTTACCCTAGGTTTCGGGTGCAAACGCGTGTTTCATTAAGCGGCAGGCAACTCTAGGCGACCAGAATCTACGCGCCCAGATCTACGGTCAGGGTTGGATTCCGAAGCCCCGCCACCTTTCTACCTTTAAAGCGGATGGGGGGGTCTAGAATTAGTCGCGCATCTCTCAACGACCTAGATTGGGAAGCCCATATCNGGGTGGTTTTATGTGGGCCCCCCTAAAATCCCCTTGTCACATCTCTGACTCCCTCCTCTTATCGCCTTCTGTCATCTCCTACCATGTGTCTCTCTCTTGCTTCACGCCACTTCCACCTGTGTCGTGTCCTCACTCCCCGACCTGTCACACTACGGCCTCCCTGTCACCTTCTTGTGGCACATCGCCTCATCATCTGGTGTCACAACCTCTGTTTCTTCACCACCTGGTGCTTCCACCTCAGCACCTCTCATCTCACCCTCATAGTGTTGAAGCCATCGCTCCCGTCAGACCCTCGTCCACATCCACCATATGAGTCCCCTCGCAGCAATCCAACGAAGCAACAAAATCCAAAGGGAGGCTGCCACGTCCTGTAGATGCAGAGTTGACCAAGCCATGCCCGATCCTGAGAAAGCAGTTATTGAGGAAGTTGATGGTGGTTGAACGTCGTCTCCCTCCATAAATAGAAGGTCAGGAAAGGACAAAGAATAGAGACAGATTGTCAGTCTATCTTGACAAGGATCGCGTCTGACAGAAGACTGCATGGGCAGTCTGCCCAACATCTGCATGCGTAGCCTGAGAGAGAAGCTCCTCGACGTCAAGCATTGAACTCATGATGTGATCATGCCTTCAACGCCTGAGTCAGTTCCAAGTATATGTAGGCATTTTTTCCATTTTTGTGGGTATCGATGGTAGAGCAAATCTCCCGACTGTAAAGCTTTAACAAAGCCTCTGGTTCTCTGGTTACACAATGATATTTTGAGATTTCTTGTTTAATGGTGGCCAGCCTCCTCCTTTCCTTTTTCCTCTGAATATGAAAGCCCGGGTATGGATGATCTAGTTGGGTGTTGTTGTAACTATATGAAGTATGTTTGATTGTATTAGTTCCGCAACGTTTGAGGTTTACTTTGAAGTTTCTCTAGTCTGAGAAGATCTCATATCTGAGACTTTTCCCCCTTTATTTTCTTTCACTTACTCACCACTATGCAAATTTATTGGCTTAAGTCAAATAAAGACCTCACATGTTCTTGTTGTTCCAACCCAGTTTTCTAAGTGAGCGATATTGTTCTGTGTTAGCGTCAGAAGTCACTCCTAGATTGCTTGCAGGAGCAGAGCCCAACGCCCATCAGTTTTTATGTCGCAGTTTAATAAATGGGGTGATCAAATAGGTAAAGACTCAAGAAGATAAAACTTTGACTCATGAGACCGGGCCTGGTATGTATGCAGCAAGGGAGGTCTTGATCCAACTTCTATCAGTAAATGGATTAAAGGGTGACAGAGGGAAGACTTGTGAGAAGGGCGAGCAAGACTGCCTAGGGCGACAAGCCTTCGGAAGATTGAGGATGAAAAACTCAGAAGCCAAAATCCTCTTGGTCCAGAGCTTCAAGGAGTTGAAGAGTGACTCAACTGGATCCTCCAATTCTAAGTCGTTCAGCGCTATGAAAATAACAGGAACCGATTAGAAACAATGTAACTATTACAGTGATCCAACCTACATCATCCTATAACAACTACAACTCGACTGGATCCTCCAATTCCGAGTTGTTCTAACACAATATACAAGAGATGGAAAAGAGGTTGACATCCATAAAGTAAGAAGTCTCAAATGCCTTATACATTAACCAGAGCGACTAGCGCTTCATCAAAACTTTACAATCGGGAGCCTTGCTCAACCATCCATCTCTCACAAAATACAAAGACTGAGTCTATATACTCAGGAAAATTCACCTAACAGAGGCATGTTCAGCCATCCAAAGCGTGGTGTCCCTTCAGCCGAATTTAGACGGATAATCCTTGTCAGACGTCGCCTTAACTACGCATGACTCCTGTGGGGGGAGGGTAGTTGAGCCATTAAGTGCCAGGCTAGCGTGCGCAGACTTCTCTGTCTAGTCGAGGAATTTGGCATGGCTTCTCCAGAAAAATGGGTACATAGGACCCTCTTGAGCAGACCGCTTTCCAGACCTTCCATACCTTACACTTAATGCATGAGGAGAGGTTTCACCCACCCCTTCTCGCCTTTATTTACTCCAAGCGAAGGCCGGGAGCGGGATCATATCATATGGTACCTAGAGATTGAGACGATCCTTTCAGCAACTGGATTCAACGCCTTTGGCCCCTTTCAGCACAGTTTCTTTCTTTCCCAAGTGACCATGGGCTATGACCCCGTGTTTATTCCCAGAGCGCTTTTGGCGTTCGCGAACGGAAGGAGTTAATCCTTTCTTCTTGAAATCGCAATGAGCGAAACGCCGATATGGCTTAATCTGGCGCCACGCGCTCATCTGGATCTGACGGTTCTGAACTCTCCCGACAATGTTGTGGGCCCCAGGTCCTGGACTCTCTCTTCATTTCATGCATCGGGGAAAGATGGAGTTGCTTCTTGCGTTTCGAAGTTGCTATGGGCGAAAAGGCGAGGAGCCTAATCGCGTGCGCCAGGTGTCTGCTTCAAATGGATGGCTGAGACTGCCCCCTGATACTGTGGGCCCAACTTTAAAAGTTCTTTCCCTTTCACGATTCGCAAGTTTGTGGGTCAAATACCCTTGGCTCCATTTTCTAAGTTCCCAATCCCCGAGATGGCGATATGGGTCGAGCCTCCTTTCTAGTCAGCGCTCTCTGCATGTAACCATCAACTAGAGCCCAAGTACTAACGCCTCTCGCAAATCGCGGCTTCGCGAGTTGGAGTATCGAACTTTGTCATTCTCCCCTCGCGAAGTCCCGAGATGCAATGGTCAGCGAAGGTTGACCCCCTCTCATCACTTTTCGTAACTCGCAATCTCGCGCAACTAAAAGACATAGTCCGCCCTCCGAACTTACGAACCCCGAGTTCGAGAAATAACTACTACGCTTGTACTGATCGCGATTTATGCCCCTTGAAAACCCTTTTGCACCATACTTAGTGCGACTCGGTTAGCTGCAAAAACCCATCAACCGCTACTCTTCTCTGTCGATGAATTCTTGCCGCAGAAGAATGAAGTGCCCGCTCGCTTGATTTAAGCCCGAAATAGATTTCTTCTATGAGCTGCGCCCAGTGCTCCTCATGCCATTTGCAATCCTAAATACTCTTGTGCCTCGAACGAAAAATGTTACTAACATTAGGCTACATGGGGGATAGGGTCGTCCCTGTGATGCTCTAAGGACTCATTTTGCAGTTCCAGTGCCTTGTTGTTGGGCTATGGAGTCATTTACTAAGCCGAAACAATAAAAGTAAAAACGAAGAACAGAAAAGACAATATTTACAAAACATAGGAGCCACAGAAGGCTCAGACAAAACACTTTTTAAGAAAATGCCCATTTACTGGGCTGCTGAAAACTTCTTCACCCTCCAAATCCTGTAGTCGATATGTGTTATTCTAGAAAACCTCTAAGATTTTGAAGGGCCCTATCCACAGGGCTTCAAATTTTCCGTGCTTGCCATTGTCTTGTTTAGGAGCATCCCATTTCAGTACCAAGTCTCCTACATGGAACTCCTCCTTCTTGGATTTATTATCAAAAACCTGCTTGATCCTTTGTTGGTGGTCCTGAACTCTGATCATCACCTACTCTCTGACCTGCTGGACTTCTACCAGTTGGTGAATCCTTCTGACCATGTCATTAGGCTCTTCTTGATAATCCTGGAAGAATTTTGCTACGGGAATGGCCAGCTGAGGAGGGAAGATAGCTTTTGCTCCGTATACTAACTGGAAAGGGGAGATGCCTATAGATCTCTTTGTAGTCACCCGATCATCCCATAGAGCGAATTTCATCTTTGAATTCCAAGCCTTTTTGTTGTCCTCCAATAATCTTTTGATGATCCTTATGAGACTTTTATTGGAGGATTCTGCTAAACCATTTCCCTGGGGATAGTACAGAGTGGAGTGAATCAGCTTGATTCTAAATTGCTCACAGAACTTAACCAGCGGTTCATCCTTGAATGAGGTTGCATTATCTGTAACAATCTTTCTTGGGCAACCGAATCTTGTGATGAGGTCTTCCAGGAATCCAATAATTACCTTGTGGGAAGCACTCCTGGTGGGGATAGCTTCAATCCATTTGGTAAAGAAGTCTGTGTCAGTCAGGATCCATCTGTGCAGCCCACTGGAAGCAAGGTGGATTTCTCCAATAAAATCTAGGCCCCATTGCTGGAAGGGTCCCGAAACAACCACAGGCTTTAAAGGCAGAGACTTGAGCTGCTGTTTTCCTGAAAATATCTGGCATGTAATACAGGCTATAACTCTTCTATGGACATCAACGAACAAGGTGGGCCAGTAGTATCCAGCACTGAGGATTTTGTGGGCTGTGGCCTTCCAGAAGTGATGCCCTCCACATAGGCCGCTGTGAAGTTCAAACATGATCCTGTCGGCCTCTTGTGGATCCATGCATTTTAACAGTACCTCCAGGGGGTCTTTCCAGTATAAGATTTGATCAATAAGGCAATATCTGACTGCCTTGAGCTTCAGAGCTCTTTCTTTTCTTCTCGGAAGGCCATCTGGAGGCCGCCACTCCTGCAGGAAGTATATGACATCCTTATACCATGGACACCGGGCCAATGGGGGATCCCTTTGAGGGTCTCTTTCAGACAGTCGACCCTGCTGGATTCCTGAGCATTCATTGATGAAACTTATCCCCAAAGCTTGGCAATTGGCTTCAGCCAACAGCTTGGCTAGGCCCTGACCTTTGATCAATTTGGTGGGCTTTATTTCTAGGTCAAACTCCAGAATCCTGGCTATCCACTTACTCCTTCTCCCGTCTATGTCAGGCTGGATAAGAATGTCTTTAACAACAACCGAGGGGACATAAGCGATGATTTTTTACTACAGGACATAGATTATGAATGCCTTGAGAGCCTTTACCAGGGCATATGCCTGCTTCTCCATAGTGTTATACCCAACTTCGGAATCCCTCAATGCTCGGCTAAAATAGGCAATAGGTTGCTCAAGTCTGACCTTATTTGTCTGTAATAAAACAGTAGCCACCATGTCAGGTGAGGCAAATGAGAAAATAAGGAAATCCTTTGAGTAGTCAGGACTAATAAGCACGGGGGCTTCAGTCAGGGCCTTCTTTATTTTCTCAAAGGAATGTCGTGATTCAGAAGTCCACCTCACTTCATTTCCTTTCCTTAGCATGGATGTTATAAGCTTTACCTCCTCGGAAAAGTTAGGCACAAACCTCCTTAGGAAATTAATCTTGCCAAGGAAGGATTGGACCTCCTTCTTGGACCTTGGGACTGATAAGTCTTGTATTGACTCAACTCTGCTAGGGTCAATCCTGACTCCTTTTGTTGATACTATGTGGCCTAGTAATTTTCCCTCCTGCATGGTGAACAGAGATTTCTTGGGGTTTAATGAAATGCCAAAACTCTTGCATTTCAGGAAAACTTTCATGAGATGACGACAGTGTTCTTTATTCGACTTTGAAAACACTCTGATGTCATCCAGATAGACGACCAAAAATTTATCCTTTTCGCCGACGAAAGATATGTCCATGGCATGCTGAAACGTGGCCCCTGCATTCATTAATCCAAATGACATCTTGGCGTACATGAATGTGCCCCATGGAGTGGTAAATGTCATCGTTTCCCTGTCCTCAAGTAGGACAGAGACCTGATTGTAGCCAGAGAAACCATCAATCATGGACATCCTGGAAGCTCAGTATATGTTCCATCTTTGGTAAGGGGTAGTTATCCTTTCGTGAGCTCCTGTTCAGGTTTCTGAAGTCTACACAGAGCCGGATCTCTCCACTCTTTTTCCTTACTGGCACCAAGTTGGCCACCCACTCTGAATACCTCAGCGGTACAATGATCTGAGCTTGAAGCAGCTTCTTCACTTCCCTCTCCATGATAGGCAGTAGCATAGGGTTGATCTGTCTCAGCTTCTACCTAAATGGCTTTGCCTCCTCTTTTAATGGGATTTTATGCTCAATGATAGAAGTGTCATATGTTTTGAGGTCCTCGTAGGTCTAGGAAAACACGTCAGCAAATTCCCTCAAAATTCTAGTGTATTCGGACCTTTGCTCCTCTGTCAGACTTCTTGACAATTTGACAAACTTGGGCTCGTTCTCGGTCCCAATGTTGCACTGAATAGTACCAGTGTCATCCTCCGTGGTATCCCCTTTTAATGACACATCGTTTCTATCAAAAATCCTTTCCCAAGGAACCAGTCCTCTTGGAATATGGTTGTTGGGTCACTACACAATGTTACGCTTTGCAATCTTATTCAGAAAATTACCCCCATCAAGCTCTTTTTTAGAGACAGAGTCTTGGTCGATATGCATCTTTGAAAACTCTTTGACAGTGTCCAAGATTTTCTTGACCTCGAGATCATCCTCGAAAACCTTCAAGTGTTTGACGTTGTCAGGAATGGAGGGCCTGTATTTTACTTCCACATCATATCTGAATTTGGGCGGCAAGGGTATTTTGAAATTGCTTGCTGATGTAGCCAAGGAATATGCCATTTTGTTCTCCTCTCTTGGGATGAAATAAATGTTAAATGCTGAGAAGAAACTATCAATTAGTTCCCATACCTCGTTTCTGTAACTTTTGAGTCGAGGGTGCTTAGCTTGATAAGCGTTTCTGATTTGTTGGACCACCAACTCTGCATTACCGAGCACTGCTACCTCCTGAATTCCCATTTCCCTTGTGGCTCTTAACCCTAGGACGAGAGCTTCATACTCTGCCACATTGTTGGTAGCTTCAAATTCTAGCTTGTATGATAGAGATATGGCTTCTCGAGCAGGTGACACAAAAACCACCCCAGCTCCAGCACCTTCCCTGGAAGAGGCTCCCTCAAAGAACATTTTCCAGACGGGGGTGATGGAGGGAGGAAATTTAGGGGAAATGGTGGGCTACTTTCTGAGTTTAAGAAGAGGTTTGGGAGCATTGGTGAGTTGTAGCACAATGGAACCTAAATCAGTGTCTAAGGAAAAAATGGGATGGTTGGTAGGATTGGCCTCATCACTGATTATATAAGCCAGTTGGGCTTCTCTGTATAGCCTTCTATGCTCTCCTCCAAACACTAGGATAGTAGCATATGTGAGGTCCATTTGCAAATTTCCCCCCAATATTTTTATCCAAGATCTTGATAACAACATACTGAACTTGGGGGGGACATCGGCCACTGCAATATCCATGACCACACTTTTCATGGGCAACTAAAACAAGGTCACGACCAGGTCTTTGATAACTCCAAGACACTGAACTTTCCTGGAGTCAAAGGAATAGAGGTCATGATAGGCTCGAGTGACTTCTAGCCCTAATTCTTCCATGACAGTTTTGGGCATGAGGTTATGAGAAGCCCCTGAATCCATCAAGCAGTTGTGCATTACCTTTTCATGTATGTTCAGGGAAGTGTAGAAGGGAGGGGAGGAGTCATTCCTGTCTTCTACCATAGGACCTAGGATAATTGCAGGCTTTTCATCTTGCAAATTGATGGAGTCTATGGGAAGGCATGAGACCTCAGGCCATAAAATCTCAGAGAAGTGTTTCTTGAACCCTTCATGTTTAATCAACTCAGTCAGGGGTACAGGAATTCTAATCTTTTGAATTTCATGCTCGAAACTAAAAGAAGATGTAAGCTTCAAAATTTCTCTTATTTCGGGAACATGACTCTGGACTATGGGAGAGAGGGGTTGGTGCTTCTTACCTTTGTGACTGTCTGCTACTTCATTAGCGGTCTTCTCTGTTCTAGTGGACCGCTCAGGGGCATCATGTGCTACTGTCTTTTTCTTCGACCTCGGATCATATCTGCCTTGGTTGTCAGTAGCCTTGTCTCCTTTGCTCAGTTCATTTAGCTGACTGTCCATGAGGGAATCCTCGTAGTCTGATTGAGTGAGATGAGGAAAAGGAGGAGTGTCTCCAAAGCAATGGATTTCAATATCAAGCTCATATGTTTCCCCTTCTTCCCCCTCGGCCACAAAATTGTTTTGGAAAGGGGCCTGAATTTTCTGGTCTTCTCGGTCTCTTCCCCTCTCTCTTTTCACATTCGGGGGAGTAAAATTGTTCGGCCTCCTAAAACCTCCTTTGTTTTTGGTGTTCTGAGGGCCCTTGTATGCTTGCCTCCCCTCGACTTTAATTCTCTCCATATCTGCAGATAGAGACTTCACCATCTTGGTCAGTTCATCCACTTGAGGGTGGGGCACCGATGATCCAGAAGTTGAGGTTTCCGACCTTCCCTTTCTTTTGTCTGCATCGATCTTGTTCCTCAGTCTGTCAGCTACTAACACATTGGATTCCACCTCTATGGCCACATCTTGCATTTGAGCTAAGGAGGTGGCTCTTCTTTCCCTCAACAAAAGACAGAAATCGGGGCCAAACGCACTAGCATAAGAAATTTTGGCCGAGGCTTATGAGGGTTTTATTTTGGTAGGAATTTTATTATACATCTTATTAAATATTTTGGAGAAGTCAGAGACAGAATCTCCTTCAATTTTCTTCAAAGACCCGAACTCTGTCATGTAGTACATGAAATCTTTCATATCGCCCCACTGCCTCAGGAAAGCACTATCCAGGGCTTCGATCCCAGCAATAGCTCCAGGGGCCAATCCTTTGAACCATTTCCTCACCTCGCCATCCAGGCTCTAGACAAAGACTCTCATCCAGACATATTCATTTTCAATGTTCAGGTTGTCTGCATAACTGTAGAAAGCAGCCAGGTGCTCTTTTGTAGTTATGTCCCCTTCCCCAGTGAACTTGGGCATGTATTTCAAGTAATCTCCAATGGGGAGAGGATTCATAGGATGGGGTAGGACTAAGGGGGAATATCTGGAAGAAACTATGGCATCCATTCTATTCAGAGGGGGATTAGAACCACCCATAGGAATATTAGATGGAGGAGAACTTGGAGGAGAAGGAGTTCGAAAAGGGGATACTGGGAATGAGCTTCCAGGAAATAATGGGGGATTTAGGGAGAGGACTAGTGGGCTAGAGTCAGCAGATGTTTTTTTCTGCGCAGAAGAGGTGGTAGTAACAAGAGGAGGAGTGGGGAAGTCTTCCACGGTCCTGGGCCTATGCCAAGGTATAGCTTCAAGGGAAAGGGGAGTGAAAAGGATTTCACCCTCCAATCCCAGACCGGGAGGGGAAAACTCAGCAGGAACACTCCCGAAATTTAGGAAGAGGGAAACTTCAGAAAACGGTCTGCTAGGGGGATGAGGAGAAGAAAATGGAGTTTCTATAGAAGGACACAGTGGATTACCTGGTTCAGCGGTGGGAGTTTCTTCTTCAGAGGCCTTTCCTTTTCTGAAAATCACCTCGGGATCGGCTACATGCGTAGCTAGGGGTAGTTGTGGATGGGACTGCGTATGTCTGCCTCTGGAAGCCACAACTAAAACAACAGGTTCGCTCCAGTGGAGTCGTCACAATGGAGTCTCCAGGTGCACAGTAGAAATCTTCAAAGTCTTTGATACCTGATGCACCTTCAAAATCAGAGGCTCAATGTCGTTCAATCCCGGGGAAAATTTTCAACTCCGTCCCCGACAACGGCGCCAGAAATGTTAGCGTCAGAAGTCACTCCTGGATAGCTTGCAGGAGCAGATATCGACGCCCATCAGTTTTTATGTCACGTTTTAATAAATGGGGTGATCAAATGGGTATATACTCAAGAAGATAAAACTTTGACTCAGGAGACCGTGCCTGGTATGTATGTAGCAAGGGAGGTCTTGATCCAACTTCTGTCAGTAAATGGATTAAAGGGTGACAAAGGGAAGACTTTTGAGAAGGGCGAGCAATACTGCCTCAGGCGACAAGCCTTCGAAATCCTGAGGATGAAAAGCTCAGAAGCCAAGATCCTCTTGGTCTGGAGCTTCAAGGAGCTGAAGAGTGACTCAACTGGATCCTCCAATTCTAAGTCGTTCAAGGCTACGAAAATAACAGGAACCGATTAGAAACAATGTAATTGTTACAGTGATCCAACCTACGTCATCCTATAACAGCTACAACTTGACTGGATCCTCCAATTCCGAGTTGTTCTAACACAGTATACAAGAGATGGAAAAGAAGCTGA
The DNA here is from genome assembly GCA_009831015.1 of Picea engelmannii. Classification (NCBI taxonomy): domain Eukaryota; kingdom Viridiplantae; phylum Streptophyta; class Pinopsida; order Pinales; family Pinaceae; genus Picea; species Picea engelmannii. Next base: position 54,958 of record ML787488.1, read on the forward strand.
CATCCATAAAGTAAGAAGTCTCAAATGCCTTATACATTAACAAGAGCGACTAGTGCTTCATCAAAAATTTACAATCGGGAGCCTTGCTCAACCATCCATCTCTCACAAAATACAAAGACTGAGTCTATATACTCAGGAAAATTCACCTAACAAAGGCATGTTCAGCCATCCAAAGTGTGGTGTCCCTTCATCCAAATTTGGACAGATAATCCCTGTCAGACATCGCTCTAACTGCACATGACTCCTATAGGGGGAGGGTAGCTGAGCCATTAAGTGTCGGGCTAGCGTGCACAGACTTCTCTGTCTAGTCAAGGACTTTGGCATGGAGTCTCCATAAAAATGGGTACACAGGACCCTCTCGAGCAGACCGCTTGCCAGACCTTCCATACCTTACACTTAATGCATGACAAGAGGTTTCACCCACCCCTTCTCGCCTTTATTTACTCCAAGCGAAGGTCAGGAGTGGGATCGTATCAGATGGTACGTGGAGATCGAGATGATCCTTTCAACGACTGGATTCGGCGCCTTTGGCCCCTTTCAGCACAGTTCCTTTCTTTCCCAAGTGACCATGGGTTGTGACCCTATGTTTATTCCCAGAGCACTTTCGGTATTCACGAACGGAAGGAGTTAATCCTTTCTTCTTGAAATCACAATGAGCGAAATGCCAATATGTCTTAATCTGGCGCCACGTGCTCCTCTGGATCTGACGGTTTTGAACTCTCCTGACAATGTTGTGGGCCCCAGGTCTTGGACGCTCTCATCATTTCGTGCATCGGGGAAAGATGGAGTTGCTTCTTGCGTTTCGAAGTTGCGATGGGCGAAAAGGCGAGGAGCCTAATCACGCGTGCCAGGTGTCCACTTCAAATGGACGGTTGAGACTGCCCCCTGATACTATGGGCCCAACTTTAAAAGTTCTTTCCCTTTCGCGATTCGCGAGTTCGTGGGTCAAATACCCTCGGCTCCCTTTTCTAAACTCTCGATCCCCGAGATGGCGATATGGGTCAGGCCTCCTTTCTGGTCAGCGCTCTCTGCATGTAACCGTCGACTAGAGCCCAAGTACTAACGCCTCTCGCAACTCGCGGCTTTGCGAGCTGGAGTATCAAATTTTGTCATTCTCCCCTCACGAATTTCCAAGACACGATGGTCAGCAAAGGATGACCCCCTCTGGGAACTTTTCGTAACTCGCAATCTCGTGCAACTAAAATACATAGGCCGCCCTCCGAACTTACCAACCCTGAGTTCAAGAAATAACTATTGTGCTTGTACTGATCGCGATTTACACCCCTTGAAAACCCTTTTGCGCCATACTTAGCACGACTCGGTTAGCTTCAACAACCCATCAACCGCTTCTCTGCTCTGTCGATGAATTCTTGCCGCAGAAGAATGAAGTGCCCGCTCGCTTGATTTAAGCCCGAAATAGATTTCTTCTGTGAGTTGCGCCCAGCGCTCCTCACGCCATTTGCAATCCTTAATACTCTTGTGCCTTGGACGAAAAATGTTACTAACATTCTGAGTTTACTTCCATTCGATCACCGCCTTTATAAATAAATCGTGACATAAACTGATGGGCCTCAGGCTTACTCCTGCTGCAATCCAGGAGTGACTTCTGTAGCCAACATTTCTGGCACCGTTGCCGGGGACGAAGTTGAAAATTTTCCCTGGGATTGAATGACATTGAGCCTCTGATTCTGAAGGTGCATTAGGAATCAAAGCCTTTGAAGATTGCTACTGTGCACCTGGTGACTCCATTGTGACGACTCCACTGGGGCCAACCTATTGTGTTAATTGTGGCTTCCAGAGGTAGACACATGCGGTCCCATCCACAACTGCCTCTATCTATGCCTGAAGCTGATCCAAAGGTGATTATCAGAAAAGGGAAGGCCTCTCAAGGAGAAACTTCCACCACTGAACCAGGTAATTCACCATCTCCTTCTGTAGAAACTCCATTTTCTTCTTCTCAACTTCCTAGCAGATCTATCTCTGAAGTTTCCCATTTCCTGAATTTCAGGAGTGCTCCTGTTGAGTTTTCCCCACCTGGTCTGGGATTGGAAGGAGAAATCCTTGTCACTCCCCTCTCCCCTGAAGTTGTACCTTGGCTCAGACCCTGGACCGCAGAAGATTTCACCACCCCTTCTCTTTTTACTGTTGTTGCTACTGCATAGAGAGAAGCGTCTACTAGCTCAAGCCCCTTAGCCTTCTCTATAAATCCCCCATTGTTTCCCCTTCCACCTGGTAGCACATTCCAGTATTCCATGTTCAAGTTGCTTCTCCTCCGAGTTATCCTCCACCTAATATTCCTATGGCAGGAGCAAATCCCCCCATGACCAGAATGGAGGCTATAATAGCTGCTAGATATGCTCCCCTTTTGTTACCTCAGCCTCTCAATGCGCTCCCAGCAGATGGATACCTTAAGAAATTGCCCAAGTTTATAGGCGAAGGGGACATAGCTGCAGAATAACACCTTGAAGCCTTTTACATCTTCACAGATGATCATGTCATCATGCATGCCGACGTATGGATGAGGATTTTCGTCCATAGCCTTGAATGCGAGGCTAGAAAGTGGTTTAGGTCCTTGCCTCCTGGATCTATCGATGGGATTGAGGCTTTATATAATTCCTTTTTGAGACAATGGGGAGACAAAAAACACTTCATGTGTTACATGACAGAGTTTTTGTCTTTGAAGAGAAAGGAAGGAGAGTTTGTCTCTGACTTCTCCAAGAGATTCAATAAAAGTATAATAAAATCCCTGTTGAGATAAAGCCCTTAGAAGCCTCTACTAAGATCACTTATGCTAGCGCTTTTGATCCTGACTTCTACCTTATGTTGAGTGAAAGGGAAGCCACTACTCTGGCTCACATGCAGGATGAAGCCTTGGAAGTAGAATCTAACATATTGGTTGTTGACCGACTCAGGAATAAGGCTGATAGAGACATATCCAGGAAAAGACTTGAAGCCTCCCCATCCAATTCCTCTCCCCTTCCCCTTCATATGGACGAGGTAACTAAAATGCTAAAATCTCTTTTGGCTAGAATGGAAAGGTGGGAGTTAGAAGGGAAGCCCATGTACAGAAATCCCCAAAATACTGATAACAGAGGCTTCAGAAGGCCTAGTAACAATGTGCCACAGAGTTCACCAAGGGAACAAAAGGGAAAAGACAGAGAATATCAAAGGATTCAAACTCCTCTCCAAAATAGCCTAGTTGTTCATGAGGAAGGAGAGGAGATAGATGAGCTCGGCCCTGAAATTCACTGTATTGAAGAAACTTCCCCTTTTCCCCATTTGACTCAATATGCATATGAAGAATCCCTTATGAAAATTCAAATCAATGAGTTAAGTAAAGGGGAAAAGGCCAACAACACTCCTAACAGATACCCTCTCAGGTCAAAGAAGAAAGAAGGGAATTTTGATAGCCAGGATCAGTCCCTCATAGCAGAAAGGCCTGCTAAATCTGCAGCAATCACTACTAAAGAAAAGAAAGATCAGAATACTTCTCCAGCAGCCAAGGAACATGTATCTTAGGTAAGGCAAGCTCCTAGGCCTTTTTCCTCCTTTAGTTTTGAGCACAAGATTCAAAGGATTAGGATTCCCGTACCCCTCTCAGAGCTAGTTAAAAATGAAGATTTCAAAAGGTCCCTCTCCAAACTCCTACAATCTGAGTCCCCCCAGCTTTCCATAGACTCAGTAAATATTCAAGATGAAAATCCAACAGTCGTCCTAGGCCCCATGGTAGAAGACAGAGATGATTCATCCCCTCCCTTCTACACATCCCTGAACATACACGATAAAGTATTGCATAATTGCCTCATGGATTCAGGAGCTTCCCACAACCTTATGCCCAAAATAGTCATGGAAGAATTGGGACTGGAAGTGACAAAGGTTTATCATGATTTGTACTCTTTTGATTCAAGGAGGGTTCAATTCCTTGGAGTCATCAAAGACTTGGTGGTCTCTTTATTTCAGCTGCCAATGAAGAGTGTGGTCATGGACATTGTAGTAGCTGATGTTCCACCCAAGTTTGGCATGATGTTGTCAAGATCTTGGATTAAAAAACTTGGAGGAACATTACATATGGATTTCACATATGCCATCGTTCCAGTATTTGGAGGGGAACACAGGAGGTTGTACAGAGAAGCTCAGCTGGCCTACATTGTTAGTGATGAAGCAAACCCCACCAATCATTCCATCTTTGCACTTGACACTGATTTGGGGTCTAGTTTATTGCAGATCACTAAGACTCTTGAAGCTCCTTTACATATCAGAAAGCAGCCCATTTGTAATCATGAGATACCTCCTCCAACCACCTATGTTTGGAATATGTTCTTCGATGGAGCTTCTTCTAGCGTAGGCGCTGGCGCTGGAGTGGTTTTTGTGTCACCTTGTCAGGAAACCATATCCTATCATACAAGCTGGAATTTGAAACTACCAACAATGTGGCAAAATATGAAGCTCTGGTTCTAGGTTTAAGGGTTGCAAAAGAAATGGGAATAGAGGAGGTAGCAGTGTTCGGAGATGCTGAGTTGATTATCCAGTAAGTTAGAAATGCTTATCAGACTAAGCATCCTCGGCTCAGAAATTACATAAATGAGGTATGGGACCTAATTGATAATTTCTTCTCGGCTTTCAACATTTCTTTTATTCATAGAGAAGAAAATACTTTGGCCGATTCCTTAGCCATCTCAGCTAGTCTGTTCAAGATCCCTTTTCCACCTAAGATCAAATATGAGGTTGAGATAAGATTTAGGCCATCTGTTCTGGACAATATCAAGTATTGGAAGGTATTCGAAGATAATCTTGAAATCAAAAAAATTCTCCAGTCTGTCGATGAATTTTCTGCATTGCACATTGATCAAGATCCTGGTCTCGAAGGTGACCCTCACCCTGAGGTATTTTTAAATAAAATTGTTAATCACAATATTGTTCAGTTGCCCAACAATTACATTCCAAAGGGACTAGTCCCTTTAGAAAGACTGTTCGATGGGAATGATGTGGTAGTAAAGGGTAGGATTTCAAGAGGAAATTTTGATACAGCTGAGTGCAACATTGGCACACAGGAAGAGCCTAGGTTTGTTAAGTTGTCAAGAAGTTTGACCAGGGAACAGAGGGTCGAATATACTGAGTTATTAAAAGAATTTGTTGATGTGTTTGCATGGACCTATGAAGACCTTAAGACATATGACCCCTTTGTCATTGAACACAAGATCCCACTGAATGAAGAGGCTAAGCCATTTAGGCAGAAGCTAAGACAGATAAATCCCATGTTGCCCCCTGTCATGGAGAGAGAAGTGAAGAAGTTGTTAGATGCCCAAATCATTGTCCCCTTGAGATATTCTGAATGGGTGGCTAATTTGGTCTCGGTGAGGAAGAAAAGTGGAGAAATCAAGCTCTATGTTGATTTTAGGAACCTGAACAGGAGCTCAAAGAAAGACAACTATCCCTTGCCCAACATGGAACACATATTGCAGAGGGTAACCGGTGCATCTAGGATATCCATAGCTAACGGTTTTTCCAGCTATAATCAGATATCAATCATGCCTGGGGACAGAGAAAAAATGGCCTTAACCACTCCTTGGGGCACATTCATGTATGCCAAAATGCCTTTTGGATTGATCAATGCAAGAGAAAAATTTCAGCGAGCCATGGACATAGCCTTCATTGGGGAGAAAGATCAGTTTGTGGTGATCTATCTGGATGATATCACAGTATTCTCTAGGTCTGATCAGGAACACCGTTGTCACTTGAGGAAAGTTTTATTGAAATGTCGGAGGTTTTCCCTTTCCTTAAATCCCAAGAAATCTGTGTTTTCTATGAAGGAGGGGAAGTTGTTAGGCCATATAGTATCAGCAGAGGGAGTGAGAATTGATCCCAGCAGGGTAGAAGCAATTCAGACCCTGTCACTTCCTAGGTCTAGAAAGGAAGTCCAGGATTTTTTAGGGAAGATTCACTTTTTGAGGCGGTTCGTCTCAAATTTTGTTGAGTTGGTGAAACACATCAAATCCATGCTCAGAAAGGGAATCGAAGTAAAGTGGACTTTTGATCCCAAGGAATCTTTTGTCCAAATAAAAAAGGCATTGACTGAGGCACCTATGTTGATCAGTCCTGATTATTCCAAGGATTTCCTAGTTTTTTCTTTTTCTTCTTTTGATACAATAGCTGCGGTCTTATTGCAGAAAAATAAGGAAGGGCGAGAGCAACCCATTTATTTCTTCAATAAGGCATTAAGAGATGCAGAGATCGGGTATGAGATCATGGAGAAATAGGCCTATGCCTTGGTTAAATCTCTCAAATCTTTTAGAGTCTATGTTTTGCACTCAAGAGTGACTGCATACATTCCTTCATCCTCTGTGAAGGACATCCTTATACAGCCTGACATAGATGGGAGAAGAGGTAAATGGATTGCCAAGATCCTGGAGTTTGACCTAGAGATAAAGCCCACCAAGTTGGTAAAAGGGCAGGGTTTAGCCAAGCTGTTGGTTGAATCCAATTGCAAGGCTTTGTGGGTTGGCTTCATCAATGCTTACTCAGAAAATCAGCAATCTAAGTCGTCCAACAAGAGCTCTCACGGCGGCTTATCACTAGCAGAATGCACCTAGTACAGAGACATTTTGTACTTTCTACAAGAATTGAAGCCTCCTGATGGGATGGGAAAAAGCAAGGCAAGAGATTTAAAGCTCAAGGCAGTCAGATATTGCCTTATTGACCAAACCTTGTACTAGAGAGACCCTCTAGGGGTGTTTCTGAGGTGTCTGAATCCACAGGAAGCCCAAAAAGTTATGTTTGATTTACACAGCGGCCTTTGTGGAGGTCATCATTTCTGGAAGACAACAGCTCACAAAATTCTCAGGGTTGCGTACTACTGGCCCACCTTATTCACTGATATTTTCAGAGAAGTCAGAGCTTGCATCAAATGCCAAAGGTTCTCAGGAAAGTAGCAGCTCAAATCTCTGCCTCTTAAGCCTGTAGTAGTTTCAACACCCTTTCAATAGTGGGGGTTGGACTTCATTGGAGGGATTCATCCTCCTTCAAGTGGCCAACACAGATGGATCCTGACTGCAACAGACTATTTCACCAAATGGATAGAAGTTGCCCCCACTAGGAGTGCTTCACATAAGGTAATTATCAGCTTCCTGGAGGATGTCATAGCCAGATTTGGTTGTCCCAGCAGAATTGTCACCGATAATGCCGCTTCTTTCAAGTATGAGCCTCTGGTTAAGTTCTGTGAGTAGTTCGAGATTTCACTAATTCACTCCACTTCCTATTATCCTCAAGGAAATGGACTGGCAGAATCTTCTAATAAAAGCCTAATCAATCTCATTAAAAATTTATTGGAAGACAATAAGAGGGCATGGGATTCAAAGCTCAAATTTTCTCTATGGGTCGATATAGTGACAATGAAGAAGTCCCTGGGCACCTCACCTTTTCAACTTGCTTATGGGTCGGAGGCTATTTTTCCCACTCAACTCGCTTTACCTGTAGTGAAATTATTTCAAGGTCATGAAGGAGAGCCCGACCATATGGTCAGAAGAATTCATCAAGTGGTGGAAGTACAATAGATCAGGGAGTAGGTAATGGACAAATCTTACAATCATCAGCAGAATATCAAGCAGGCCTTTGACAAGAAGGTCAAGAAGAAGGAATTTGAGCTGGGAAATTTGGTGCTTAAGTGGGATGCACCCAGGCAGGATAGAGGAAAACACAGCAAGTTTGATGCCCTCTGGATTGGGCCCTTCAAAATCTCTAAAGTATTCTAGAATAACACTTACAGGTTGCAGGATTTGGAGGGCCAAGAAGTTTTTAATGGCCCAGTAAATGGGCATTTCCTGAAGAAATGTTTTTTCTGAGCCGTAAACGGCTCCTCTGTTTTTTTCAATATTATTTTTCTGTTTATCGTTGGCTTAATAAATGACTCCATATCCCAACAGCAAGGCACTGGAACTGTAGAATCAGTTCTTAGAGCATCACAGGGTTGACACTATCCCCCATGGAGCCTAATGTTAGCACCTAAGCATGTAGGGGGGCATTTTTCTTAATAGGCGACCCCCTTTGGCGAAAATATGGAAAGCAGTGGGGTAAAAACCCACTTACCCTAGGTTTGGGGTGCAAACGCATGTTTCATTAAGCGGCAGGCAACTTTAGGTGGCCAGAATCTGCATTCCCAGATCTACGGTCAGGGTTGGATTCCAGAGCCCCCCCACCTTTCTACCTTTAAAGCGGAGGGGGGGTCCAAAATTAGTCATGCATCTCTCAA
>ML787488.1:63260-93844 GCA_009831015.1 Picea engelmannii
AACAGGGGGGGGTCCGAAATGGGTGGTTTTATGTGGGCCCCCCTAAAATCCCCTTGTCACATCTCTGACTCCCTCCGCTTATTTCCTTCTGTCATCTCCTGCCATGTGTCTCTCTCTTGCTTCATGCCACTTCCACCTGTGTCGTGTCCTCACTCCCCGACTTGTCACACTACGGCCTCCCTGTCACCTTCTCATGGCACATCACCTCATCATCTGGTGTCACAACCTCTGTTTCTTCACCGCCTGGTGCTTCCACCTCAGCACCTCTCATCTCACCCTCACAGTGTTGATGCCATTTCCCCCATCAGACCCTCATCCGCATCTTCCATATGAGTCCCCTTGCAGCAGTCCAATGAAGCAGCAAAAGTCAAAGGGAGACTGCCACGTCCTGCAGGTGCAGAGTTGACCAAGTTGTTCCTGATATCGAGAAAGAAGTTATTGAGGCAGTTGATGGTGGTTGAACGTCGTCTCCTTCCATAAATAGAAGGTCAGGAAAGGACAAAGCATAGAGAAAGATTTCCAGTCTATCCTAACAAGGATCGCGTCTGACATAAGATTGCATGGGAAGTCTGCCAAACGTCTACATGCGCATCCTGACAGAGAAGATCCTCGACGTCAAGAATTGAACTCATGATGTGATTGTGCCTTCAACACTTGAGTCAGTTCCAAGTATATGTAGGCATTTTTTCCATTTTTGTGGGTATCGATGGTAGAGCAAAGATCCTGTCTGTAAAGATTTAACAAAGCCTCTGGTTCTCTGGTTATAGAATGATATTTTGAGATTTCTTGTTTAATGGCGGCTAGCGTCCTCCTTTCCTTTTTCCTCTGAATCTGAAAGCCCAGGTATGGATGATCCATTTGGGTGTTGTTGTAACTATATGATGTATGTTTGATTATATTAGTTCTGCAACATTTGAGGTTTACTTTGAAGTTTCTCTGGTCTGAGAGGATCTCATATTTGAGACTTTTCCCCCTTTCCTTTCTTTCACTTACTCACCACTATGCAAATTTACTGGCATAAGTCAAATCAAGACCTCACATGTTCTTGTTGTTCCAACCCATTTTTCTGAGTGATCAATATTGTTATGAGTTTACTTCCATTCGATCACCCCCTTTATAAATAAATCGTGACATAAACTGATGGGCCTCAGGCTTACTCCTGCTGTAATCCAGAAGTGACTTATGTAGCCAACACTCACAATCTGGGCTTTAATAGATATTATTTGTTTCTAGAAGGTTCAATCAAATTAATCTTAAATATGCACTTAGACTATCAAATCTATACCAAATAATGCATACAATTATAGGGATATCGAGAATCCACAATAAACAAGAACCTTATCATGTTATTTGTACAGACTTCAACAAAAATACTCAAAGAAAGGAGGATATTGATTAGTAGCATGAGTATACTACTCATGTTCTATTAAAAACTTTGATTCTTCTCCTTTGTTACATACAGTACACACACCTTGTGTGTTCTTTCTCAAAATTTCCTCTCTTTTTCTCTCTTTTCTCTCCAATCTTATCTCTACTCTCCTCATTATCATATAATATATACATGAATAATAGAAAAACAACCTATTAACTCATATCCTAATTAATTTTCATACAATATGTAATTGATTCCTAAGATATCTCTGATTCTTGAAATCTACTTAACAATATAGATTCGATTACATTTCAAATATTTTAGTTAAAAACAAACCCTTCCTATATGGCTAATATAGACTCTCCTAGAAATAATCATTACATCTCAATTGAGGGAACCAACTCTCTTTGGTAAACTTCCATGGTCAAATTTAAAATATTTGACATGGTGAAGATGCTCCTGCATCACATACTCTTGAAAGAGATCATGATAGATGGAAGAAAAATTGTTCAAGACCTGTCTAAGTTATTTAAAGGATGGGAGTTCAGTTTTTTGGATGCTCTAAGTTGTTCAAGATATCTCGTTATAGGGTGGAAGACAAATTCATTTTCCCTCTCTAATTCATGGGCTTTTGAATCGGGATTGGATATCTCCCTTTCTTCTCTTGATTAGGGGAAAGTGATCAACTGTCTGAATATCGACCCTATGCAGACTGATAGGAGTATTGGGAATGTATCTTTTCAAAGTCATGGTTTTAGAAAAGGGTGATAATTTTGGGGGCAGATTTGAACTTTTACTCTAGGCACCTCTAATATATGGGGGCCAGCAACCTAGATAGATACCCTCTTAGATTTCAATACTAGAAGTTTGGAGAAAATTGGTCTTCTCGACATTGATCTTGCCAATCTTACCCCCACATGGACTAACAAAAGGAAATGGGAGGCTCAAATATCCAAATGGATCGATAGATTCGTAGTTTCAAAAGACGTTCTATATGACTCACTCATAATCAAGGAATGGGTGTCATCAAGAGGGGACTCTGACCATAAACCATTTATGTTAGAATTGGACCTACTATAGGAAATCCTCCTATCCCATTCAAATTAAACCTAGAATGGCTCAAAAAAGAGGATTTCATCCAAATTCTTAAGAATGCATGGGTCCCTTTCAACAACTCACTTCAGAAATCCATGACCTTTAAATTCCATTCAAACCTATGTATGGATAAATAATTGGCTATTAAATGGTCTAAAGACAAATGGGAAAAAGATGAAAAGCTCCCTTAGGAGGTAGAGGAAGCCATCTCCTCTAGACTCTCTTCAAAAGGATTTGGATTTTTTTCAGATGTGAAAAAAGAGGATCTCTATCAGCTAGAGAATAAAATATGAAATATATTGTTTGATAAAGAAAAGGAATGGCGCCTAAAAAGTAGAGCATTATGGTTAGAGGTTGGTGATGGAAACATAAAATTCTTCCACCGTTATGCAAATTGTAGGAAAAATTCCAATTCAATCAAGAAAATTGACAAAGGGAATGGGTCCTAGGCTGAAAATTTCAATGACATTGATTTAGAATGGGTATCCCACTTCCAAAATATTTTTAAAAGGGACAACAGGGCCATAATCAATTCCATTCTTAGAATATATAGTTTCTTTCATGGATTCGTTGATCTGGAAGATAACCAACATCTCATGGCATAAGCATGGAAAGAGGAACTGCTCAGAGCCCTTCACAAATTTCATAAGGATAAGAGCATAGGTCCAGATGGGCTACCCATTTAATTCTTTATTGGTTTCTATGAGTTCATTGAGGCATATTTATGTATATTAGTGGAAGCAACTTGACTTTTGGGGAAGCTCATAATTTCCTTCAACACCACATTCATTGTTCTTATCCCAAAGATGGAAAACCCCATAATTTTTTAGAACTTTCACCCAATTTCAGTCTACAAAAGTATCTATAAGAGCATTTCAAATTCATATCTAGCAAGATTGAAAAGAAACTCTCTCTAAGCAAGTCTCTCCAGAGCAATTTGGATTCCTTGAAGGGCAACAAATACATGAGGGAATTGGTGTTTCTCAAGAAGATTTACACATGGTGAAAACAAAAAAATTGAAGGCCATGATAGTCAAGGTTGACTTGTCGAAGGCCTTCGACAAAGTCAATTGGATTTTCCTCTGCCTTATTCTAATCCATACGAGATTTAGTCTACACTTTGTGGCCTTGGTTATGTATTTCATATATGTTATGTGACCTTTGTAGTCCTAATCAATGGATCAGACTCACCTTTATTCAACTCTAAAAAATGAATTCTCTAGGGATGTCCTCTCTCCCCTCGAATCTTCCCCCTATCCGTAGAAGGATTAAGTAGGGATCTCAAGGTAGTTATAGCTAACAACACCTTAAAAGGTATTCTAATTGGAAATTCTTGCTACATTTCACATTTACTTTTTTTTTATGACATCCTATTCTTTTGTGATGGCTCAAAATGTATGGTGGATAAACTCAAATAAATCCTACACCTATTTTGCACAGCCACAAGAATGGTAATAAACTCCTCCAAGTCTCTAGTAATAAGTTGGGGTCTCTTTTAGCATGAAAATCACTACTTAACCCAAAATTTCCCCTTCATGAACTTGGCCTTTGAGGCTAGTTTCAAGTATTTTGAGTTCTAATTAAAGGAAAACCTATACATGAAGGGAGACTAGGAATGGCTCATAGCCAAGATCCAAAGAAAATCGAACACTTTGTGCAATAGAAGGATATCTTGTGGTGGTCATCTTGTTTTGATAAAATCTATCCTTTAGGCCATTTTAGTATGTTGGATGTCTTTGGCTTAGATCCTGAAAGGAATATTGGACAAAATTTTCCAACTATGTTATTGAATATTATGGGTAGGAAACTAGGAGAAGAAAGGAATGGCATTGGTCTCCTAGAGAAACCTAGCCATCCATAAAACACGAGGTTGGGGCCTCAAAAATATTTTCCTTTTCTCCAAATACCTGACAACCAAGAATGTATGGAGATTGATTCAGGGAAAGGGATATTGGGAACAAGTCATGAAGGATAAGTATCTTGTCCATTTATCTATCAAATACTAGATCCACTCCCCAAACAAGCAAGTCCAATCCTCTTCCATCATCTATAAATCCACCACTATAGATGTTCCTCTAATTGGAAATTTGTAAATATCGAGGGTTGGAAATAGAAAGAAGGTACAAATTGGACTCGATCCTTGGGTTGGAAGAAAATACCAATACAAAATAACCATACCTCTCATCCTTGATCTTATATCAAGGGTTTTTATACTTAATGTCAAATCGCAATAGGGAAAGAAATGAATTCTAGGAAACAACAATGGCTTACTTAGAGATACTTAGACCAAATGAGGAATATGCAGCAATCTAGACCTCTTACATCAAATGTCTCGAAAAATGTAGTGTATATATCAATGAAGAAGAGGATGGACTCCTCTAATCGGCAAACCCAATGGCTGGTTACAAATCTAGACTTGGATACAACACTTTGGACTTTGAAGGCTTTGACAAGCCCTCGTGTTAGTGGTAGAAAGTGCTCCAGAAATACAATTTCCCTGCAAAATCCATTTTATGTATGTATTTCTTATTAAATAATAGATCCCTAACCTAGGATTTACTTCAAAAAAGAAGCTATGAAGGCCCGAGATGATGTAGTTTATGTGAATCATAATTAGAAACAAATGTACATATCATCCTCCTTTGTCCCTTCACTAAGTAGGTATGGAGTGAAGTCAAAGGTCTCATGTGTTTGAAATCAAAATGGCAAGGAGATGCAATTGAAGTATCCTTATGAAAATGGCACAAGGACAAGGAGATAAAATCCTTCAAAGCCTTACCCCTCACTATAGCTTGGGGATTCTAGATTTCTAGAAATGAAAAAATATTTGAAAACAAGGACACACTACATTTCAAGTGTGCCTCACAAAGTCTTTCCATCAATTCTCATCAGTGCACCAGCATGCACAAAATTTTTGACCTGAATATTGACACCTAATATCCATAGGATTTTTTCAATGGAGCATCCCATGGATCTCTGTTGATGTTTGTAGCATCGAAGAAGTACTTCCACATCGGTTTTGTGTCTAACATGTGGAAGTCATCCTTAATGCCTCTCGAGACTTAGGATATTCATTTTAATAAAGTGATTATTAAAGTGAATATAATTTTGTAATTAATGTGAGTTTAATTTAATTAAATGCCTAAGTATTTGGAATTAGTGAATTAAATTAAATCATATCCATTAGATCATAAAGTGAAGGTGAGATTTAATCTCAACCTTTCATCACTTTGGAGATCTAGGGATTTGGATTTAGGGTAAACTAAATATTATAAAAGGAAACCTATGTGAGAGGAAGAGACACACAGAGTGGGAGTGAGATATCATTGGTTGGGTGAAGAAGGACTTTCATCCAATAGTGAATATAGACATTGATACTTTTTTTTGTTCATGGTTACTGAAAGGGTGGCATAGGGACCCCATGTATATGTAATTGCCAAAATCATATTGTTGCTCCATTCCTGATATCATTAATACTTTTTTGGTTCACGGTTTCCAAAAGGGTTGCATGGGACCCCCTATATATGTAACCTCGTTACTAATATCATTGTCATCTAGTTTTGATCTGGACTTAGACCACTCGATCCTTCAGTTTTGACCCTATAGGGATAATGGAAATACCCTATGTGGTAGTATGCACATGTAATTTTTTCTATGTATATATAAAATTACTCATTTTTTTCTATGTATGTATATATATATATATATATATATATATATATATATATATATATATAAAATTGAGGTTTCAATTTCTCAACCAAGGTTTGAAACCTTGATCCAAGGTTTGCATAGGTCATTTTCACATGGATGGTTTGCTAAAAAGTGTGACCAAGATTCATGGATTCACTCATATGTCCTTTTCTCTATTGCTTGATTAGCTAACCAATTGGATATCATGTTTCCTTTTCTCTTTTTTTCTTTTTTTCCAATTTACAAAGCATAGGAAAAAACCCCAAGTACTTCCCCTGATTTTTAGGATGGTACCCAGGTGTTGATGAGATATTCCCCCCATGACTTTGGGTCAAATCACGGCAGATCAAGATTGTATTGAGAAGACTGAAATATTCCCTCACAGACAAGTATACAAAAATAAATAATAACTACTTTTTCTAGGAGAAAGTAGGGAAAGAAATAAGGATAAAGAGTGCACCTTAAGTCTCTCGTTTGTTGTTGATCCCTGCTCCTACTTTTCAAAGAGCTCTCAATCCTTTGTCAGAACTAGCCTACAAAAGGGAATCAATACAAGTGTTGCTACAAGGTAGTTACGTGATCAAACAATATACATTTCATGTACAATGTTCAAAGCAAATATGATAAGAAAAGACACACAATGTTGCAATGAACACAGAATTTGGAGGGAAATAAATCTCTTCTATTAGCACCAAATATAAAGGTTAATTACAACCTGACTCGCTTTCTACACTTCTTCAGAGCCAATTGTCTGATTTCTTCCACGAATCATTCAAGCATCAACTCATCCACAATACTCTTCCTTGAATAGCCCAAATAGGGATAAGGAGACACCCTATGACTATGTATATAGGAAAGAGGCACTAAAAAAGGCGTTTCCAGATTGGGGAATGTTACTCAAAGGATAATAAGGATAGGGAAGCTTGTTAAATCTAAGTTTCATAACCTTGCACCAAAATACTTCTCCTCATATTATCCCATAATGGTGATTTTATATATTCCTGAAGAGGTTTGGGGAGTTAGAATCCATTTTGTACGGGAATGGGGATGTTAGGAAACAAGCTCAACCAAAAAACCCACCCGAAAACTCAAAATTATTTTTTTTTCCATCTTTTTAGGGAATCTACGGGTTGAAAACTGAGAAGTCGTAGATGTCTACCCTTTGCATCAAAGGAGCATGTGTATATGTGAAAAATACATGTTTTTTATATGATTTGCATGATTCAAGTTGGGAATATGTCTAGAAAGTCAAGGGAAAGGGGGCAAGTTTCAGCCATGTGTAAGCAATTGTGTAGCAGAGTTGGTTGCCTGTTATAAATCTTCTGGAGTTTGTCACTTGGCCTATGAGGTTGTGAAGGAATACATGGAGTTGTATTTCCTTCATGTTTTGAAGCCGCCCATCTTTATCCTGACCCCAGCATTAGGAGGAAAGATGAAGAATGTAATTGTTATGCTATCACGGTTGCATTACTTGTTATCAATCATCGATAGAGTGAAGGAGCTTCCAGTTAGGAAGTTACTTGAATGGATATGGTGGAAATTTGCTTTCACCTTGCACCATGTATTAAAATCAATTAGTTTAGGACTGTACATAAATAAGCTCCTTGGAGAATGTGTGTTTTGTTTTGTTTTACTTATCGGCCTGTATTTTTCAGCAGGATGTTTTGGGGCTCGACTCCATATCCCAACAGAAGGAAACTAGAATTACAAAAGGAGATCTTAGAGCCTCGCAGTGAGGACTCTATCCCCTTTGGAGCCTAATGTTAGCACATATTCTTGTAGGAGAGTGTTTTCCATTCAATTTAGGCCCTTGGATGACCAAGTGCAAAGAAGGGGGGCTTAAAAAACCCCACAAATGTGTTTCAACAAAAGTCGGTGCACATTCTGCTAAGGCATGCATGTATCGGGACCAGGGAGAGTGCCACTTAGGGTTTTTTGAATTTGAGAAAGGCACATAGGAGATCTGGGTCATCCAACCAAAGGGACATGTGGAACACGATTAAAATTTCATGATTTCCTGAGGTGGAGTGATCAAGGAATAAAGATTTAAAACTCGCGAAATGAGAAATCGTGAAATGATTAGAGTTGTCCTTCTCAGCAGGACGTGTGGCACACGATTAAGCATTTCGTGATTTCTGGGAATGGAGCAGTCAAAGGGATGAGTCGCGAGGACTCACGAAGTGCGAAATCATGAAATGATCTGAGACATCTTCTGAGTAGGATGAGTGGCACACGATTAAGAATTTCTTGATTTCAGGGAATGGAGCAGTGAAAGGGTTGAGTCGCGAGGACTCGCAAAGTGTGAAATCACAAAATGATCTGAGTCGTCCTTCTCAACAGGACGCATGGCACACGATTAATAATTTTGTGATTTCGAGGAATGGAGTAGTCAAAGGGCCGAGTCGTGAGGACTCGTGAAGCGCAAAATCACTAAATGATCAGGGTCGTCTGATCAAAGAGGGGTGTGTGTTAGCTGATTCGAGCATCTCAATTTTGTGACTCAGGGTTTTGAGCATGGAATACCTCACGAGCTTGTGAAATGAAAAATCGTGGCGTGCCTAAGAGTTGGGCTCATGGTCTCAACGTCTGATCACATGGGAAGAAGGTTTATAAAGAGGGGCTAGCACTCATCGCATAGCCGATGTTTCATATTTTCAGGGAAAATATCGTGGTCGTCCATTTTGAATCAAGTCCGACTGTTGATCCAGATGGGCCATTTCACGGAAACGAGCATTGGGGTATTTGAAAACAAGGGGAGTGAGAACTCTCGAAATGAGAAATCCTGAAATTTCATATGGATAGGTGAAAGTTTAGGGCCTTCATTCATGTGGGACGATGAAAGGAGTTGCACAAGGGATCAGAGAGCCTAAGTTGGTTAAAGAGAAATATTTTCCTGGCCTCGGGATACCAGAATTGACTTGAGAGAGTCATGAGCCTTCCTGGAGCATTCATGGGTGTTAGGGCTCCATCCTGATCCTGATGCAGTTATTTAATGGTGGTGGGAGAGGTATTTGAAACCTTGTTTCATCCCGTAAATGAAAAGCATGGTGGATCCGACCATGGAAAATAGAGTTGTCAGCCTGTGGTAGCCCTGCGAGTGGTTTTTCCTGCAATCCCATACCAATCCGAGATCGTGTCTGACAGAAGAATGAAAGTGTGGCCTGACAGAGGAAGATGCATATGCCAAGACTTGAACACAGTGACTAGAGCTCACTTCTGTAGGGGGGCGAGTTGCTTTGAGTATATATACTCAGTTTTTATATTTTGTAATGGTTGATGGTAGAGAAAATATCTCGTATTGTAAAGTTTTAATGAACACTCTAGTTTTCTAGTTATGTATATGCATTTGAGACATCTCATTTAATGAAAGACATTTTCCTTACTCCCTCTTGTCTTCCTCTGATTCTAAAAGAGCTCATGATTGAATGATTCACTTGAATTATTGTGACTACATTATGATGAAAGTTTGATTATAGTGTTGTTATAGTTCCTTTCAGTTTCTTTGAGATTTAAATTCAAAAAGTTCTTGTGCTTAAATTGTTCCTCCTTGGGTTGCCAAAAGACTTGATGTCCTTGGCAGGCCTCTACATTTTCTCACCAAAGTATTCCCCCTACTCACCCTTCCTACAACTTACTTTCTAAATTTAAACCAAGACCTCACCTGCTCATGCTTATCAGTCTAGTTTTCTGAGTTAAGACGTTATTTAATCGAGATTGTGCCCATTTGACCTTTTTTACAACCAACCTATGACATAAAACTCTTATGGGTATCAGGATTACCTCTACCGCAATGCAGGGGTGATTTCTGGTGCTAACAATGCCCAAGAAGAAAATTAAATTCTAAAGGCCCTAGCACCACTGACAGATTGGGTAGGATAGTATTCCCACCTAACATGATAGGCAACTGAGGAAGAATCCCCAGAAATTCACTAGGTCTTCTGTCGAGAGTGAGCAGCTCATTGGTAGTTGACACAAGCTTGGGAGAACCCAAAGCTTTCTAAGTTGAGGATGACAAAGGACTTGCAGAGGATCCTTCATCTGCAATAGTTTGGAAACTACCTAATTTATTAATTCCAACCATTATCTCGAAGGGTGCATAAGAAGGAAGGCAAGGCTCTACAAGATGATTCCAATCATAGGAAATCATACTAAGACTTGCAGGGGGTGTACTCAAAGAGAGTGGAATTCCCCCTTATTTAGAAGGTATTGAACTAGAAATGTTAAGGACACAGTCAAAATACCCATCACTCCACGAAAGAGGAGTGGGATCAACCAAATATCACATCAGAGAGACCACTTCCTTAGACTTGTTACTCTCCAAGAGAAGAGTGGAATCAGTCAAATATTGCACCAGCATGACCACTTCCCCAACCACTGGTTGAATAGGATGTGATACAACATGGTAAATAGATACACCACCCCCAAAAATAAGAGTGGTGTCGGCTGAATATTTCATTGTGATGACCGCTTCATCAACCAAAGATTGAATAGATAGCTGGGAAACTGAAAATGCTTCTTGTACCATGGAAATACCATGGAAAAATGAGTAAGTTGATCTCCTTTGAAAATTTTACAAGGGGACTTGGGCTTATGTCTTATATGTCAAGGCTTATCAACCGTATTATTACCCCCAGCATGACTTGCAATGGCCAGTGGTTTCCCCCAACATCACTAGCAGAGGGTGGTTTCACATATCCAATGTGAATAGTAGAGTTTGGTGAGAAGACTCCAACATGACTCGCAGAGGTTGTTGACCTATCTCTAACATGACTCGTAGAGGTTATTAGCTGATATCCAACATGACCTACATAGGTTGGTGATTTTTTTTCATAATCACTAGCAGTGACTAGAGTTGTGCCTCTAGCATGACTTACAGTGGTTGGTTTCTAGTCTTCAACATGACTTCCAGAGGTTGTTGATGTAATTCTAGTATGACTTGTAGTGACTACACTCGTTCCCCCATCATGAATTGCAACGGTTATTTGTTGGTATTCAACATGAATTGCAGAGGTTATTGATGTAATGTTTATATGAATTGTAGTGACTGGGCTCGTGCCACCAGCATGGCTTGTAGAGGCTAGGTGTTGGTCTTCAACATGAATTGCATAGGTTGATGATCTATCTCCAACATGACTCAAATAGGTTGGTGACTTGTTTCTAGTATGGATCGCAGTGATAGGACTTGTGCTTCTAGCATGACTAGCAGAGGTTGGTTGCTTTCTGTTGGACCTCAACCAAGTTTTGTGGAAACATTGGTCATGTTTGACCACTTTTGTAACTTCGAAAGGATGGTCGAAGATGGAGCGCCCAGGCAAAGTGGAGATCACGGGATCTCACTCATTTTGCAGGCTTGTGGACCCAACAAAGGGATTTTAGGGTTTATGTAACAGGTATGGGATGTCGGCCCATGGGTTTACCCATGGTTAGGCCTTTTTGTAATGTATAAATAAGTAGATAGGACTTAGAGCGAGTCGGTATAAGTTGGATTCGTGTAGGAATATGTAAAGATTGCTAAGTGAGAAGAACAATTTTTGGTTTTTGTGCATACTGTGTGTTTATACTTGTAGAGCTAAGTGCAAGTGATTGTAAGACGCTTTGTGCAGATGGACTGTGTAAGGCTTTGTGCCATCAAGGAGTTGGCTCTGTGCCTTGATCTAATTTTGAGGAAGGTGGATCTAGTGCGTTGTGCGCAGATCACCTGTCCACTGCGGAGTTGGGATCTGTGGCTTTGTACACAAGAGTAGACGAATGTAAGGAGTTCAAATACTAATAAAGAATAAGAAGACAAAGTTAGTGGATGTAGCCCCACATTGGGGTGAACCACGTATATCCTGTGTTGATGTTCTTTGTGCAATGTTGTTGATATTATTTATATTTTTTATCTACTAGTGTATTAATATTTATGTATGATAGTTGTATCTATGAATGATTAGTGCTATATTGATGGTAAATGAATGTTAGATATGATTTAATGCTATGGGCTAAGTGATTGGAAGTACTTGATATTGGTTGTTACTGTGGTGTTCTGTAATAAGGGTTTAATCTATGATGTGAATAAGATCCAAGAATTGATGCATATTGTTGGCTAAGTTCTATGTTAAGTGTTGTAATCACGGATCTGTGTCCCAGCCTAGTTGTAGACACATGATTCCTACAACCCCCCCTACAACTACCTCGGGTGAGACTTCATCTTCTTCATAGGTGTTTCCGAAAGGGATGGTAGTTAGGGTTTTTTTGGTGTGTTGTTGAAGTTTTGAACCTCGGGTATTCCCCTGTACCAACAAATGGTTGCATTGTCGAGAACAAAACTATGATTGCTGGGAACTGAAGAAAAGAGAAAGCTTTGTGCATAGATTTTTTGTTGTAGTGCACAATATTCTAATCATCTTGTGAAGCTTTGTGCTAAGAAAGGAACCTGATCTGAAGAAAAGAGGTAGATCTTAAAGATTTGTGCTCCGGTAAAGGTAAGATAAGTGGAAATTTTCACTTTGAAAGTATGAATCTAGGTATGTTTGGTATATTTTTTCCTAGTCTTAAAAATAGGGCATAGTTAGAAGAAAGATTTGATCTAAATAAATTTGATAGAGATAGTGAAAGATATGTTATTCCTATGCATAGAAAGAATTTTTGGACTAACAAGTGGATGCAGGAACCTAGAAAGAATTTTTGCAGATTACAGGTCCAACACAGGGATCCCAATACGCAGTACAGGAAAGGTTGGGGATCATTTAAAAGAAAGAGAGGATTAACAATGTGTTATAACTACAAAATACTGGGACATATTGCTAAGGAATGTCCTGGTACAGGTCCTATTTGTCTCTGTTGTAAATCTATTGGTCACGAAGTTGAGGATTGCCCAAGAATGATTTCCAAAGTTGAAAAGATGAACATGAAACAAGAAAACTATGAAGAATGTCAAGAGACTAAGGATATGTTAGAGAACTAGAAAGAAACAAAGACTATATTATTACAGCTGAAAGAAACATTGAATGATCACACAGACATCAGTTTACTAGAGATCCTAAAAGAGAAGCAGCGAATAGAAACAAGAATAGGAGACTTCGACATATATTGTGTCTTGGATGAGGAAACACAAGTGAATATCATGCCAGAAAGCACTTAGGAAATTTTGGGAAAGCCTGCTATAATACCTTCATTGGGAAGGATAGGCTTGTTTAAAGGAAATATGATAACCCTATGTGAAAGAGTTACTAATATACCTATGATTTCTCATTAAATTTCAATCGAAGAAGAATTTGAAGTCATTAAGTTTGTTGAGAACAACGCTCCTTTCCCACTTTTGTTAAGAAATACCTAGATTGAGAAAGATCAAATCCAAAGGAAAACAGAGGAGGAAGCCACAGAATAGAAAACGAAAGAATTAAGGGACTTCATAGCTAGAAAAATAGAGCGACTAATACAAGAACAAGAGGATAAGTCGAAGCAACAGAGGACCAAAGAATTAGCTATCGAAGTTGAAAAAACAAAAGAAATCTTAAAGAACCTGTCGAGGCAGGAAAGAAGTGCATCCACCTCATAAATAGTAAGAGAAGAGGTATTACCTTTGAACCCTTTGAAAGGCCCTCGGAAGTGCGAAGTTACTATGCTAAGAGAATATAAGAATAAGAATGGAAAGAGGAATCCAGAGACTCGGATCATAGGGAAGAAGGAAAGGAATCTGAGTAAGAAGAAAGACAAGTTATAAAAACTACAGGAAGTTCCAGTAACAACTTTGCAGGAGACAGGTCCACAGAAGTTGAACCTCGGCGGAATACCAAAACCATGCAGAATGGGACTTCGCCACGACGAATCTATATGACCGTTGGAAGCACCCCGACTATTAGAATGACTCTCCAAAATGGTTAGAAATGCAGTTATTGTCGGAAAGAGGGTTGTTGGACCATTGGGATCGTGCCATAATGAATGGATTCGTATTAATTGAGACACATTCCTTCCCATTGGAGGAATCAGTTACGACGTTTCTTATTTAACTTGTCGGAGACTACGCTGGGACCACTTTTTGCAAACTGAGATATCCAAGCTAAAAGAGAATCGATTGCATATCACACTGTCCTTTCTAGACGTCACCATCCATTTGAGTATATTTCTTGTATGTTTGCCTACTCGAATTATTTGATTACAAGTGTGAATGTTGGGCGAACAGAGCACGTTAGAGAAGTGTGTGGAGGATATTCTTGTCGATATCATGGCTGAGAAATTCATGTTTGTAGGGATACAGACATCGTTGACTGGCGGATTGCAAGCATCCCCCTCGACTACACGTCATTCTAGTCGATCTGCTGCTGAGAAGCAAAGCAAACACCGCGATGATCTGGCTAACGCGAAGCAGATCCCATCGGTCTTTCCTGACTACATCCCACCTTTGTCTAGTACAGTTATCTATGATAGTATCCCGCGTGACTTTGAATACATGTTAATCAACACATACATCCCGAAGGGGATACGCGTAGTTGGAACCCAGTTAGGACATGTCATCTCAACGCTGAAGAACAATGAATTCAACCTCGGCGACAAGAAGAACTACGTGATTCTCACATCGAAAAGGTACCTGATGAAGAAGATTGGGAATAAGCCCAAGATATTCTCCCATTCGTGGATTAACAAGCTCGCGCAATCTACGATATTGAACATAATGAAGATCCCCCACTTCGACCGCCATCAAAAGGTTAACGCCTACGTTAAACTCCTCATGTTGTGTTATCATGGAGGTTATCTTTGGTTAGACAGGTGCATCACTTTGGATCCAACGTTGATCCACCTGATCACTGGATTAAGCATACAGGGACCGGACCCTCAGCAATTCTGTTGGAGCATAATCCTAACTTACATTAGTTTATACCTAGATTAGATTCCTAGATCTTGGTTAATACATTCATTTACACTTTATTTCACCTAATTTGGCCACATATAGAAGAAGGGCACCTCATCCCTATATTTTAGGGAAAACTGTTAATTTTAGATCAAGACTCAACTCTCGGTTCTTGATTTTCTTGATTTTTCTCGATTTATTCTTGATTTTCTTGATTTATTCATGATTTATTCATGATTTATTCCAACTCCCCCATGCAAAACTCATCTATTATTGGGGAATGCGCACCTCCTCTTTGAGTGAGAGATTTATTCCTTAATTAATGATTTTTGTCGTTACTATTATTAGTAACTACTATTTCGGGTCAGTTAAGTGAGTTGGAACTGCTTCTCTTGTCAGTTAAGTGAGATTAAGTGATATAATGCACATCACTTAACTCTTGTGGACATTAATGGGTGTGTGACATGTATATTTAGTGGTCTAGGTCGAACTATGTGGTCTCCCTTAGCTTATGACACCTATTTTAGCTATTTCTAGCTTTTTTTTACTACAATTTCTATGTTGGAAATTCTATATATTCACCTCCTCCCTTCTTTTTGAGAATGGTTGCTCATGTATATTCATTTTTTATTAATATATTTCTCTTATTTATGGAGAAAAAAATTTCTCTCATCTCTTGAATATCAGCAAATTGCATGTGTTCAATTTAACTAGAATTCTACATCTATTGGGGTTTCTGCAGGAATTCTACATGGTATCAGAGCTAGATTGAATCTAGTGGATTGTACACAGTTTTATTTGAAGGTATAGATAATCAAGAGGTGCAGAAAGAATCAATGGATCATCTCTCTCAGCCCACAAAACTCATTCTAAATCCTTTCAATTACTTTGAATGGAAGACAGAGATCTCTCTGCTCCTCCGAAGCAAAGGGCTTTACCGGGTAACAATGGGAACGGAGAAAGAACCAACTGCTGCAGCAGAGAAGATAAAGTATTTCAATAAATTAGATGAAGAAATTGGGCTGATATTCCTATCAATTTCCATATATCTCCTCTTTCATGTCAGTGGAGCCACTACTCCAGATGTGGTCTAGACAACATTGGAAGGACTATTCGGCAAGCAGGATGCAATGAGAGTGCATCAACTGGAGAATGAACTCATATCCCTAAGTCCAATTCATTTCAGAAACCTCCAAGAATTCTTCACCAAGTTCAAATCCCTCCTCATTGAACTTAATGCATGTGGAGTCACAAAAGGGGAAGAACAACTCATCCTTTCAATTCTCTCGAAACTAGGCCCTGAATATTCCATATTTGTGGCGTCTTTTCAAGCATCTAAATTGATTCAGGAAAAATGGAAAATGCCTCCATTGAATGATTTCATTGCAGCATTGAATCAAGATCAAGATAATTTATTCCAAATGGGTACCATCAAGCATTCCAAGAACCAAGCACTTGCGGCTACTGATGCTCCAAAGAGCAGTGGAAAAGACAAGGAAAAAGGAACGGGTAAAATTCCTGAATCGAAGAAGGAGAGATTCGCACAATCTTCAGAGAACTATTCTGAGCCTAAGGGTAAGAAGAAGAAGAATAAAAAAACACTTTTCAGCTACTATTCCAAAGGTTTTCATCCCGAATAAAATTGCATGAGGAAGCCTATCGATGATATGGCTAAGCAATTGCAGCAGCACAATCTCACGATGCCCAAAAATGCAAAGAAGAAAGATGATAATAGAACGGGAGGGAGAGCATGAGACGCTCATGATTTAATGGCTGTAACATCCACTCCATCAGCTTGGATCCTTGATTCAGGTGCATTGAACCATATGGCTGCATCAAAAGATGAATTTTCCTCCATCGAAGAAAGCACCAGATCCCCAATTTACTTGGGAGATGCCACACTCGCAAAGGTGTGCGGAGAAGGAATTGTTGATATTGAAGGGGGATGCTTCACAAATGTGCTTCATGTTCCCTCGCTGTCCACAAATATTCTCTCAATATATCATATCACTCATTCTGGCTCTAGAAGGAAGGTGGAGTTCACTCTGGACTCCGCAATGATTACCGACATTTCCACAGGCTCACAGCTTGCACATGGAATTGCAGATCACGGTTCTCGTTTGTATTTATTCTCCCACTTTGTTCCTAAATTTATTAGCACTGTATTTCTGTCAAAATATAATGATATCAGCAGGTTATGGCATGAAATATTTGGCCATCTAAACTATAAGTACTTGCATCAACTCAGCAAGGAAAACATGGTAGAAGGATTGCCAACTATTAAATTCACAAGCGGTGTATGTCAAGGATGCATTCTTGGCAAGCATCCAGAGAAAAAGTCTGACAAAGGGAAGGCACAAAGAGCTTCTTCACCTCTTGGGATGATTCACAGTGACATTATGGGCCCATTCTCGCAGCCTTCAATCAGTATACAACTACAACACACAATGCCATATACACCACAGCAGAACGGTGTTGCGGAGAGGAAAAACCGGTCCTTAAAAGAGATGGAAAATTGTATGCTACAGTATAAATCATTAGCTCCCAATCTATGGGATGAAGATATTAATTGTGCAGAATACATTCAGAACCGATTTCCTCACAAATCACTCAAAGGAACCACTCCTTTTGAATGTTGGACCGGTAAGAAACCGAAAGTGTTGCACTTTCGTATTTTTGGTTCACGAGCATGGGCTCACATTCTGACAGATAAGAGAAAGGATTTGGAGCCTCAAAGTGTTGAATGCATATTTTTTGGATATATTGAAGGTTTCAAAGGATATATATTGCTGGACTCTCACACTGAAAATTTCATTCTAGCTCGAAGTGTGAAGTTTGAAGAAGAATCACTGCATGATTTTTCAGAAGACCCTACCGAGGAACCGCTTGTTGTCACTGATGAGGAGGAGTGAGAAACTTCTTTGAGAACTTCAGAACAGCCATCAAAGAAAAATTTTATGTCTGATACAGAGTATGAGGAGTAGGTCATGGCTTCTCCAACTCATGTGCCAACTTGGGCAGAGAAAACCCTGCAAGATGTGGGTGAACTAGTCGATGATCCTGTGGATACAAGAAGGACTAGATCACAGTTTTTTGGGGATCCTCAAGCCCTGGCTGCCACAAAACCCTTGTTTCCCATACATTTCTATATGTCACTTGGTTCAGATCCAAATTCACACTCGGAGGTTGCAGACATCTTCACCAAGTCCTTCACTTAAAAGAAATTTTCAGAATTGAGTGTTATGCTTGGAGTGGTGGAGACAACTGAGTAGGTCACTTTTGGCCAATCATCATTTTCATGAGGAATTATTTTATGTAATGAGTACCTAAAATGGCCAAGTTGCCGAGACTCAATTTTTTTTGTCATTACAGTTAAGCTTAAGGGGGGGTGTTGGAGCATAATCCTAACTTACATTAGTTTATACCTAGATTAGACTCCTAGATCTTGGTTAATACATTCATTTACACTTTATTTCACCTAATTTGTCCACATAGAGAAGAAGGGTGCCTCATCCCTAGATTTTATGGGAAAATGCTAATTTTAGATCAAGACTCAACTCTCGGTTCTTGATTTTCTTGATTTTTCTTGATTTTTCTTGATTTTCTCGATTTATTCTTGATTTTCTTGATTTGTTCATGATTTATTCCAACTCCCCCATGAAAAAATCGTCTATTATTGGGGAACGTGCACCTCCTCTTTGAGTGAGAGATTTATTCCTTAATTAATGATTTTTTTCGTTACTATTATTAGTAACTACTATTTTAGGTCAGTTAAGTGAGTTGGAACTGCTTCTCTTGTCAATTAAGTGAGCTTAAGTGAGCTTAAGTGAGCTAATGCGCATCAATTAACTCTTTTGGACATTAATGAGTGTGTGATATGTATATTTAGTGGTCTAGGTCGAACTATGTGGTCTCCCTTAGCTTATGACACCTATTTTAGCTATTTCTAGTTTTTTTTTACTAGAATTTCTATGTTGGAAATTCTATATATTCACCTCCTCTCTTATTTTTGAGAATGGTTTCTCATGTATATTCATTTTTTATTAATATAATTCTCTAATTTATGGAGCAAAAACTTTCTCTCATCTCTTGAATATCAGCAAATTGCATGTGTTCAATTTAACTAGAATTCTAGATCTATTGGGGTTTCTGCAGGAATTCTACAAATTCTACCTAGGGAAGACTTCAGACCGCTCCCTGGCACAGCACATCAAGGAAGACTATGGCGATGTAGAGAAGGGAAAGTGAGGCTACAAGGTAGCCTCCATCCAAGATGTCACAATGCACCTTGCTTGCCAACTGATCACTGGAAAGATCATCAGAAAGAACTGGTTGACACAAGTCACAGGATTCGTATTGGACCTCACAGGGAAGTGTGTAAAAGGAATGCAGATGAATTGGGAAAGTTACCTCGTCAACAAGATGGAAAAGGGCTGTCATGAAGTGCAATATCAAGGGTATGAATTCCATTGCAATTGGCTACTGTTACTAATCAAATTTGTCACTTAGAAAATGCTGGAAGGAGAAGCCTTCCAGGAATTTGAGCCATTGGAGCCTTTGGTCACGAGGTTCGCCACCTTGTGATATAAAAATGATATGGTGAAGCAATGGTAGTTGAATACTGTCTAATTGAATCATTTCCATGGATGACACTGAATACACTCCATCAGTACAGACCCTTCGCGAAGTTTCGTGCAGACCGACACTTCATCTACATCACTGCACGCAGGGATGAAAATAAGAAGGAGTTGCAGTCTTATTATAAGCTGACTGATGAATATATGGAAGAGATCACTAAAGAATGTCCAGTAGAGTTCCTTGTACCAGTGTAATATGTATAACTCTTTGACCCCGACATCATAGGAATTCCATTGGTCACTCGGGTCGAACATGATGGACAGTAGAAAAAGAAGAAAGGGGAGGAGGATGTCAAGAACATAGAAAGTGATGAGGAGGACATTGCATCGAATGAGAGTGGGCCTGGATCACCTGAAGAAGGAGTAGGAGATGAATTTAACCAAGAGGAAGGAGGGGAAGAAGGAGAAAATAAAGAAAAAGGTGACGCTACACTGCCAAAGGTTCCCCTCACCATAGCAGAAACATCGCAGAAAAGGAAGGTTTCCCGAAGAAACCTTCGGTAAGAAAGAAGGCTCGCACCAAAAAACCTCAATCAAAGAATGTGCTCACAATGGATGATGCAGATATCATCATTGCAGTCGTATAAGATGTCTTAGAGGATATCCTACAGAGACATGAAGCAAAGCAATAAACATTGTATGACAAAATAGAGAAGGAGCTCAAGGACATACAACAAGATATCCATTCAAGCCGTGCAGTACCAACTACGCCTTCTTCAACAGAAAATGTGGAATTGGGGGATGATCCTACCCAATTACGAATATTAGCAAATGCAACAGAGGCTCAACTTCATCGAGCCCAAGAAGAAAAGGAGAAGGCTACATAAGCACTGAACCAAGAAAAGGAGGAGGCCTTAGAGCAACTTCGAATTGCACAGTAGGAGAAAGATGAAATTAGGGCGATGTTCGAGGAGAACAAAGAGAAGATGCAGAAAGAAAAATATCAGTTGCTTGCAAAGAAGATGGTGGTCAAAGAGGCAGTGACTAGAGAAATTCACTCTGTGTCAGGCTTGGCACAGGAGGAACCAGAGTCAACTGATATGAAAGTGGGGAATCTCGTTGAGGCCATTCAACAGCATCAAGAAAGAGTAATGGAGCTAGAAATCCAAGTAGTACTAAGCACTCCGCAAGAAGTGCGTGATCAAAGGGAATAAATCGCCAAGAGCGCAGTAGAAAGAATTAGGGTACTCACCTCAAAGTGTAAGAAACTAATTGATCAAAGTGAGAAGACCTATGAGCACCTTGCAGAAGACCCAGAGCTAAATAAATTGGAAGCACAACTCCAGAGGTGAAGCAACATGCGTCCACCCTGCAAGCACAAATGAAGTTGCTTACTACAGTTGAGAAGATGAAAATATCACAAGAACAACGCACAGTTCAGCAGTAGTTTACTGCCATCTAGAGAAGAGTCATGGAGGTTACATAGAGACTCTATCCGATGCAAGACGAAGCCTGTACGCTTTTTGAAGAGATCGAAGGACAAGGCTTACAGATCAAATAGGTAGTCGTGACATTGGAACAATGCCTAGAAGGTCCTGTTACCGAGCAAGTAATTTAGGAGTTCGTCGAGCAAGAGGCTCTAGCGAAGCAGCAAGTCAAGGAAGATTGAGCTAAGATCAAGGCCTTCTAAGTAATGTTTCCCAGATCTAAGTGAATCAGGATGAGTCACAAGTGAGTGTTAGGGTTTTTTTTTCCCTCAACCAAGTTTTGTGGAAACATTGGTCGTGTTTGACCACTTTTGGAACTTCGACAGGCTTGTCGAAGATGGAGCGCACAGGTGGAGCAAAGATCACGGGATATCTCTCATTTTGTGGGCTAGTGGACCCAGCAAAGGGATTTTAGGGTTTATGTAATGGGTATGGGATATCAGCCCATGGGTTTACCCATGTTTAGGCCTTTTTGTAATGTATAAATAAGTAGATAGGACTTAGAGTGAGTCGGTCTAAGTTGGCTTCATGCAGGAATATGTAAAGGTTGTTAAGTGCAAAGAAAAGTTGTTGGATTTTGTGCATACTGTGTGTTGAAACTTTCAGAGCTGAGTGCAAGTGATTGTAAGAAGATTTGTGTAGACGGACTATGTAAGTCTTTGTGCCATCAAGGAGTTGGCTCTGTGCCTTGACCTGATTTTGAGGAAGGTGGATCTAGTGCACTGTGCGCATATCACCTGTCTACTGCAGAGTTGGGCTATGTGGCTTTGTGCATAGGAGTAGATGAATGTAAGGAGTTCGAAGACTAATAAAGAAGAAGACAAAGTTGGTGGACGTAGCCCCACACTGGGGTGAACCACGTATATCATGTGTTGATGTGCTTTGTGCGATGTTGTTGATATTATTTATGTTGTTTATCTATTAGTGTATTGATCTTTGTGTACGATAGTTATATCTATGAATTATTAGTGCTATATTGATGTTAAATGAATGCTATATCTATTTTAATGCTATGGGCTAAGTGATTGGAAGTACTTGATATTGGTTGTTACTGCGTTGTTCTGTAATAAGGGTTTAATCTGCGATGTGGATAAGATCCAACAACTGATGCATATTGTTGGCTAAGTGCTCTGTTAAGTGTTGTAATCACATATCTGTGTCCCAGCCTAGTTGTAGACACCTGATTCCTGCAACCCCCCATGAACCTACCTCGGGTGAGACTTCATACGTTTCGCAGGTGTTGATGAAAGGGTCGGTAGTTAGGGTTTTGTTGGTGCGTTGTTGAAGCGTTGAACCCTGGTTCTACCCCTGTGCCAACACTTTCCCCCAGCATGACTCACAGAGGATGGTGACAGGTCTCCAACATGACTAGTAGAGGTTGGTGACTTCGTTTACTTACTCTTCCTCTTCTTACTCCTTTTATACTTGGTTACTAGTAGCAAGACTTTTGCTAGAAGGAGGAGGAGTAGGATAAGTAAACTTTGCGGATGCAGAATGTGAAGGATCAAAATCCATTCCTTGCCCATGACATAAAGTGCTTGTCTGAGAAGCATAAAGAGCATTTGGTACATTTGGAGTGGTCCACAACCAAATCGGTAGTCCTACATTCAACCCAGGAATGTTCAAAGTGGCCATCAAGGGGGCACCAACGTTTCCAAAGAAAGGAAAATCACAAGAACCCCCTCAGGTAGGGCTCCCTTGGTTGGTATCCTCGATAAATTTGGCCATATTGTTCTTATGCACAGGTTGGTCCATTGTAGGATTGTTCATGTCCATAAAAGTCTCATGCATTGATTCTATCAAACCAATGGTATAAAAACCTATGCCTTCTAGGAGGTGGCTCCACACTTTCAAGAGAAAGACCAGGGATCTTTCCCCACCAGCAGAGCGGTTGGTCAACCACCCTGAATCAATGATCCAAAAGAGGTGACACTGAAACAACCTAAGGAAAAATACACAAAGAAGAACTCCAATAAAAATCCCTAAGAGAAACATTGCAAGAAAACAATTTTTCCAAATCTTCAGCCCAGGTGGATGAGATCCTGGGTCCAAAGCAATGAAAAAATGGAAAGGGACCTTTCATACAAAGGCACGGGTTGATTAAGTCTCATGGAACAATGACTGAAGGAGTGAAAATCAGTTATCCCGACCTCCACTAACCAACCTTATCTGGTGCAATCACCCACGCTTTAGAGGGAACCCTCCAGCAATATTGAAAAGTGTGATACGAAATCTTCCCCATGTACCACAGTAAGCCCCCACGGTCACCTTTGAGATCCCTAGGAAAATCCACTAAGATCACCAACTCCTAGTCATCATCCAAGGGGTACATTCGACACTCAGGATCGAACATATGGGAGGGTAACAAATCCTGAATCCTCAAAATCATCACCTCTCATGGAGGTAAAGGCACTAGCGAGACCCCCAATATATGATCTCTACACTACACTTAGTCAAGCTTCAAAGGAGAAATCTCCTCGGATCTCCTTCACATGACCTAGTGTTTAGCTCCTATGTTAGAGGAGGCTCTCGGCTATACTTATACAATAGTTAGATTTGAGACTCTCCCTAGCTCAGAATCCTATGTTTTTTCAATGTCCTTGGATATTTATCTCTCCAATCCTAATCCAAGGCCCTAACCTTGAACTTGTTTTTGAACCCTAGAAACAAAGTCTAGTACATTTTAATTTTAGTGTTTGTTTTAGTGGTTATTTTTATTCAAGAGGTATGGAGGTGCAACTGATATTTTTGGAGACTCTTACAAAAATGAAACTTATAATAACATTAGAAAAGAAAAATTTACACTAATTCTCCAAATTAAAAAGAGTTTCAACAAGAAAATGTATGAACAATCCTTCAAAGGTTGAAATGCAATTTTTTTTTCTAATGAAAAATGAAAAACAAGAAAACAAAAAGATTTGATTTCTTACTTTTCTTTTGAAATGCTTTCCAGATGAGAAGAAAACAAAAACCTATACTAATATCTTTTTCTTTTTCAAATAAAAATGCAAAATAATGCAAAGAAAGAAAGAGACCTAACTAGAAAAAAATTAGGTTTTTTTTATTTTATTTCTATCATAACAAAACTAACAAAAGATACTCAAAGAAACTGCAGAATAAACGGTTCATTTTTTTCAAAATGCGCATCATTTTTCTTTAAAATAAAAGATAAAATTAAGCCAAGAAAATTGGGAAGGCAAGAGCAAGATCTTTTCTATGAGTGAAGGTTTTCAGAAGTTTAGACACAATAATACAAAGTAATCACAAACTCGGGAAGCCCAGGATAACCTGGAGAAACCCGTAAATCTCCCAGAAACTGAAGAAAGAAATTTTTTTCACAAAATGTACACAGGTCCACGACTATGTGAACTAAGACTCGTAGATGTACGCAGGTCATACACAGAAAAGCGTGGATATTCACGACTGATATAACAAAAAAGCGTGGATAAATCTGTAAATTTTGAAAAATAGAAAGTACTTTCAATAAGGATACTCCCATAAACTTATGAAAAAGTTTCCAGATAATAGAATCTTTGCAACAAAGCTTGGAAAACAAGAAAACTCACAGAAATCAATAAGGACACACAAGACACACTACAACCGACCCAAACTAGGATAATCCCCAGTATGGTTGCCAATTTTGTTAACGGGATATTTCCCCCATGACTCTGGGTCAAATCACAGCAGATCAAGATTGTATTGACAAGACTGAAATCTTCCCTCGCAGACAAGTATACAAAAATGAAAGAATAACTACTTTTTCTAGGAGAAATTAGGGAAATAAAGAAGGAGAAAGAGTGCACCTTAAGTCTCACGTTTGATGTCGATCCCCTCTCCTACTCTTCAAAGAGCTCCCAATCCTTTGCCCAAACCAACCTGCAAAATGGAATCAAGACAAGTGTTTCTATGAGTTAGTTACATGATCAAAAAGTATACATGTCATGTAGAATTTTCAAGCAAATATTATAAGCAAAGACACACAATGTTGCAATGAACAAAGAATTTGGAGGGAAAGAAATCTCTTCTATTAGCACCAAATATAAAGGCTAATTACAACCTGACTTACTTGCGACACTACTTTTGAGCCAACTGCCCATGTTCTTCCATGAATCCTTCAAGCATCAACTTATCCACAATAATATTCCTTGGATAGCCCAAATAGGGATAAAGAGACACCCTATGACTATATAGATAGAAAAGAGGCACTGGAAAAGGAGTTTCCATATTGGGGAATGTTACTTAAAGGATAATAAGGATAGGAAAGCTTGCTAGATCTCGGCAGCATAACCTTTCACCAAAATAATTCTCCTCATATTAGCCCTCAATGGTTATTTTATATCTTCCTCGAGAGGTTTGGGTAGTTGGAATCCATTTTGTATGGGCATGTGAACATTGGGAACAAGCCCAACCAAAAAACCCGCCCGAAAACTCAGAATTATTTTATTTTTTCCATTTTTTTAGGGCATTTGCGGGTTGAAAACTGAGAAGTCATGGATGTCCATGCTTTGCATCAAAGGAGCCCGCAAATATGTGAAAAATACATGTTTTTTAGATGATTTGCATGAGGCAAGTTGGGAATATGCCTAGAAATCCAAGGGAAAGGGTTAGGTCATGGCACAAATGCATAAGTGTGGTATTTTGTGCTATAACATCAGGGTAAACCCTAGAATCTTTAGGGAAGAAGGTCATTTAGAAACTAGGCTCAAATCCATTACAACAATATACACGTTATAAGCTCAACATATCACTTGTAGTAATTGAACTCGAGTGGGGAGGATAACAATCATTCCTCTCAACCACTTGAGATAAACTCAATTGACATGTTGCCTTTTTTGTGTGTAGCCAAATGTTAGAGTTTGTGGGCATTGTGAGCAAAAAAGATAGAAACAAGAATAATAAGAGGAGTATGATGACTCTCAATGTGAGAAACAATTTAATCTCTTGTTCATGAATCTAATTCTATCTATAACAAGGATTTTACATAGGAAGGAAGTGTCACTATTCCAAGAATTGTTTTTTCCTTTTATATGACTTCATGGGAATTAACTTATTTCACTCCCTATTTGTATTTTTAACTTGTGAAGATGTCATATGCATCTACCAAAGCATGGAAAAGTAGGCCATAGTGAACAAATCTTTCCTTTTATTTATTCACATAGATTTGCAGGTATGTCTTACAATGATTTCACTTACTTTGTTGTATTAAATCATAGGTGGGATTTATTAGTTATTCCAAAATGAATTGTTACTCGTCTATTACAAACAATAGAACACAATTATTATAAACAATTAGATTTATAATATGATTTGAATGGTTAAATTTATAATCATTAAAATTCTTGGTTTATTTATATTTGGTGTTGATTCATTGTCATGTATTCTTAATAAGGTTTATTTATATTAGTCGTTAATTCATTGTCCATTATTCTTAAGAGGTTAGAGATTTTTTCCATCCAAGTCATGTTACCATGATGCAATCCAAAATTTTAGTGTGGTGCCTTGACTGTTTCAATTTTCTTAATATTACTCTCATCAGGAGTATTCTTTCTTGGCATATTTCATGTTGTAGCACTTTGGATATGTTAGATTTGAAACATTTTCATGCTTGTATCCAAATACCTCACCAATGTTACTTGACATGTTTATTCACATGCATATTTCCTAAATGAAGGTATTGCTTAGGTTCAAAGGAGTTATATTTCATGATCTAATTGCTACCTTATTTATCTAATGTTCACGAGTTTGAAAGAATGTGAAGCAAATGAAAAGGAGTAGTAGAGAAATCAATTCATCAAGATAGATGTTGTGTTATTGAGATTTTGAATGAGGTTTAAGAAGAGTGATGTTAGTGGGTGGACCTTCAGATATATGATGAAGTGAAAATACATGGGAAAATAGTAGTGGAATGGAGGGAAACACTTGTATTATCACTAGGGGAAACATATATTGTTGGCACTTTCAATGGAGAATATAAGGGGATGGAGAAGTTGTAGGGTCTTATTGAAGAAGCCAATAACCATGTAGTGTTGTATGCCTTATTCATCGGTGGTTTTGTCAAATTTATATCATGTATACATTTCAATCTCTCCTTACTATTGTTTCTTTTATTCTCAATGGTTTTCCATGGACATTCATGTAAGAGAATGAAAAATGTGAAAAACAAATTTTAAATTTACTTACCCTACTGATGAGGGCCACTCAAAAAACCTCCAATTAGCCTTCAATTCAATTTTTCCCTTTTAGGTTTTTTTTATCGTGCACTAATCAGATTTACAAAGATTAGATGGATAATGGCATCCTCAAAGACACCATTCCCAAGTTTATAGAAGAGAAGATCAAGAATGTGATTAACATGAATATTGACTAGGGATTTTATTCAAATGTTGAAGCAAGGAAGTTTTATTTTATTTATTTTTCATTGTGGTTTGATGGTCAGAAAACATGTGTCAAAGCATGCCACAAGTCCAAATAACTACAGACTACCTATTTTAAGTGGCCCCACCTGTTCCATGCCTAGAATATGTGCAACAAGAATAGGATTGACTAGTGTATTATCATTAAGAAGAGATGGGATATACCTAAATACTTATCCATGGATATGGATTCATAACAAAAATGCTAGATTAAGATGTGGGTGTGTGCACAGAGTTGGTGGATGAAAAAGTGGCAAGGAGGTATACAAGAATGTGCATGTGTTTCTGATGTTAGAGGTTCATAAAATCCCAAACCTCCACTCAGCATGACACATAGGCACATTGGAAGGAATGCATGTGCATTCTTAAGAATGTGTGTGTGTTCCTACTGTGCTCATTTTTTAAGGGACCGTGAGCACAATTTGTGCCCATTTTCACACCACAGATCGTGTTTTTCTCTATTTGAGAAAGCAAAGAGGAGGATTAGAGGACGAGAAAAGCCCAGGATCTTGCCACTGCGTCCTTCTCCACCCAGGTATGCTTGATTTTTTGTCATTTCCTTTGGTATCTCTGTCTTTCTCTCCTCCTTTTTTATCTTTGTCTCCTCTCTTGTTTTCTTTGTCTCCTCTCTTTGTCTCCTCCTTTGTTATATCTCAACAATTCACTAATATTGTATAGGTTTTTTTCAAGTTCATTGTAAAGATAACACATAGTTTTTCTTTGTTTTACACAAAAATGTGTTAATGATTTTGTTTGTAATACCTTTATCATAAGTG
This sequence comes from Picea engelmannii, assembly GCA_009831015.1. Classification (NCBI taxonomy): domain Eukaryota; kingdom Viridiplantae; phylum Streptophyta; class Pinopsida; order Pinales; family Pinaceae; genus Picea; species Picea engelmannii. The sequence goes on from ML787488.1 coordinate 91,504, forward strand.
AACTTATTAAATTGCAGAAAATATTATTAAAATGGAACCTGAATAAAATGGGAACCTCCCACAAGAAAAACAAGGCGAGAAAAATCCCAACCCACCACAACCACCAAACATAAACATGTAGATTGATGAGGGGTTGGCTACTTTGAGATCACTTTTCAATTATTTAAGGGGAACTAGAGAACCTATCCGAGAGTCCTTGTCCATTCAATTGGATGTCATTATGAGGTCCATTGCATGTGCCCAAGGGAAATTAAATTCTATTTATGAATACAGGGCTAGAATGTTTGATTTTTATAGGATTGGACTGGATAAAAACCAAGTTAGAGACTTGGGTATTACAAAACAATATATGATGTCCCTTTTTATTGATCCTTGATATACACAACAACCACTTGTCACCAAGAAATGAATTCGTATTGATTGGCGCATACACCCACAAATTATTCAAAATTGGATGGATAGATGGTTTATGGTATTTGATGCACCTCCCTGCAATAGTAGGGAGGTTCCTTTATATTTTTTGAGAAAATTATGGGTAGAATTTGTTTTGGGTCACCATGTCAGCTACTTCGACATTGGTGACTTCTAGGGGGTGGGTCAAGGATCGGCAAAGGACCGAGACCATGCCAAGCATGATCCTGTGTTAGGTCCCTGTCCCCTCAGGCAAAGGCCTAACCCCCTTTACCAACATCCTCCTCTTGTAGAGGGATTGCAGTAGGTATAGGTAGCTCTATCATCCTTGACTTGAAGCCTAGTGCAACATGGTAGCTATGTTGTACTATCTCGACAAGAGGTTCCTGTCGGTGACATTAATAGAGGGGTTGAACCTTCAACCCTTAGAGAAGAGTGCAGTGAGGAGAGGGCACATAAACATAAAAAAATTCCATCTGAACCTCACAGATGCTCGAGTTGTGGGAAGACTTGTTATGGGACTATGGATTCCAGTAGAAAGTAGAGATTCATGGAGGAGGTTAGTATCTTAACAATCTCTATGTTCATTGTCGTTATATATTTATATAGTATTCAATGTATTTATTTCAATATTTTATTGTATGATGTTTTGCAGTTTCTATGCCCGAATAACAGACCCTCTACGTCAATAGATGCATCGGTGTCAGTCTCCATCACCAATGAAACGATAGAGGAAGCCTTCTCTTTTGTTGTTTTTCATACACAGGTATGTGTCGCATTTGATAAATTCACCATATCGATTTCTTTATTTTCTGGAATCCTCGAATTTATAATGTTCTTGTGTTTCTACAGGTTGTGGGACCAAGCAGTGTCGAACAATTTCCACCTGGGATGGACAAGTCACCTGCCTCACATGTATCATGTGTTGAGTTAAATATTGTTTAAATATCATTTTTTTTGTATTTATGTTGTTGTATTTTACTATTTGGTACTAATAAAAATATTATTAATATGTATGGAGGTTGTTGATATTTTCTCTAGTTACAATACTAGTTTAGTTTTTGGGAAGCCGACCATGGATTTTGGGTTACCTATTTCTAGTCCAAGCATTATTACATCACTTGTAAAACCCGTGGGGGTTCATCACCACCCAACCCAATTATATTTCTTATTCGATGCATCCTCAGTGGATGCACTTGCATGCCACTCATTCGCACCACCTCTTCCATCGCATCCATCCATAGTGGATGCACTCATATGCCACCCACCCCCACCACTATTTCCATTTGCGCTATCCAATGAGGTTGCCACATTAGATGTTTCCTTGGAATAGGTTTTACACTCAATATCTCTACCTACCAGTGACTCTCCATCGATGCTTGAGATATTCATGGTGAGATAATGTGTTGATGATCAATTTTTATGTATCATGAATGGAATTTATTTTATGCATAATTGTTTAAATTTCTTTCTTTGATCCTTGTAACTAACACAGGGTGGCATCGTTGAGAGATTAGGGTCACGGAGGATGGTAGCACCCTCATGATTGTCAGTACCATCTATGGTGAGTTGTCTTATGTTGAATTACAAAGTATCATTTGGTGAGTCTTTTAATTCATTGTGGAAAAAAACTTATAACAATGTTTTTTCTTTGTGCAGTCTCTAGAGCAACGAACCACATCCAGGCGCAAAACCACTAGAGGTGCTTCTTTGAGCAAGAGAGGAAAGATCAATTTTCAGGATGCTCCTGAGAGCGGATAGGGTGGAAGTGGTCAATGAGTGACCAATGACTGCCATTTTGTATCTAGGCCACCATATGGTTGTTTTTATGTTAGGGCACTTGTTGTCGTTATGTATATTGGGAACAATGTGTCATATTGTAAAAATGTACAATTTAGACGATGTGTGTATATATATATATATATATATA
>ML787488.1:93894-126521 GCA_009831015.1 Picea engelmannii
ATATATATAATTTTATTAATTACTTTTTGAAGTGTGAAGGAATTCTATGTAAGTAAGAATAGTTCATTTTTTCTAAAGTGATTATAAATACTTGTGTTATGCATTAACAAATATCTTATGGTGGAAAAGATTGCTAAGTGATAAATCCATATCCAATTATTGGTTCTCAAGGACCTAAATTTGACAAAAGACTGAAGTCTCGTCCTAGTTAAGACTCCAGGAACCAATAATAAGAATCATGTAGCCTAACATAACCACGATAGAAATAAGAGATTTGAAACCTCACATTACTCTATCCAAAATGAAGCATGGTTCATTATAATGGAAATCACAACATGTTACAAGGATTTCTTAATACAAAATAAACACATAAAATATGAGTGTGGAATAAAGCCTCACCTCAAATGAAAATATACCCCAAATTCTCCATTAAGCTTGCCAAAATGTTCTACAATGTATCCCAAGAAGAGAGCTCCTAAATACCCAAATTATCCAGCCTTTACAATGGAGAGAGAGAACTCTTCTTTATAGAGTCAGTCTCTTCTCTTATACAATAAAATATTATTATTTGTTAACTAACTCCATGACATGTCAAGTAAATATTATAAAAATGAATTAATTAGATCTCTCCTCAATACATGGTTGACCATATTACAACATGTGGACATTAGTCTCTCCAAATAAATTCTCCCTCATCCAAAAATAGTAGTAGTATGCACCAAGTAATGCTCATGAAAGGGACACACCACCAAAAATAGGCATCAATCCAATTAAAATGCCAAGTGTCCATGTGGAATGTTCCCTCCAAGAATGTGCATGCACTCAACCACTCCACGTGTGTGAATTCTAAGGTACCCAAATCCATGGATGAATGTGCAAGGTGCCAAGTGGATGGGGAATCCACAACAAAGTATTTGATCAATGCCTAGCCTCGCCTTGCCTTGATTTTGCTTTCCTTGCTTTCCTATCCTTTCCTTGCCTTTTCCTTGCCTTGTGGTCCCTTACCTTGTCTTGTCTTTCCTTAATTTTTTGTCTTACCTTGCCTTGACTTTCCATGTCATTCCATGCCATACCATGACCTTCCTTGACTTCTCATGCCATGCCATGCCTTGTCTTGCGTTGTGAGAAATCTTACCTTATGGACAGGATAAGCTCCCCTTTGGCACAAGACCCCTATATTTGGTCCAAAGACATAAGAGAACAAGTGGTTGCTACTTTCCCTATAGATCTAACTCAATCAAGCAAGTAAGAGAGAATAAGAGTGTGGTGTACCTTATTGTGATGTTCGTCCTCACTGATCCAATCCTTGGGCTTGATCTTCAAGCTCCTCAACACAACTGAAGTCCTGCAAATACTAGCAAAGGAACTCTTCCTCCAAATCTATATGATTATATAAAGCATATCTATCTATGAAGACTAAAACAACAATAGACAAGAAAACTTAGAAAACATGAACTTGAAGGGAATTGGCCAAGTTGATATTAATTGGAAATCCAAAGAAGGAATTTACAAAGAATGATTGATGATGCAGTCACTTATCCAAGCTCTCCTTGTCCAACCCTTGCTTGAATCTTGACATCAAAATGTTGATGATTCTCCCAGAATCAAAGGTTTGATACCTAAATTTTCCCCCCTTTACCTTGGAAATACCTTCAATTTATAAGCTTGAGAAGTCCAACCACCATGAGAAAATGAAGGATATGGTTGAGGATATGGCTCCTTAAACTGGGATTAGAACCTAGGATATATCCTATAGGTGTTATGAGGAAAATATCTCTATGGCTAGGGGTAAACCACAATAGACGAAATGACATGCAGAAATCAACTCTAATCCCAAGTATGCTATATGAATGAAATGCTAACAAAACAAGGCTAAGATCCTACCTAGTCCAAACGTTCGAAGAAGACCATGATTGAGCACGTTACCCAAAGATTTATATATGCAACTTGTCCTCAAAAACCAAGATACGCAAGCATATGGTGATAATATATAATGTCATCATATAAATTAGCATAATCTATTAACATACATGACAAATAATCATATGGAATAATAATTCAAATATTTGCAAGATATCAATTGGATGACGAAAGAGTATTTCTATTAAAATAATCAACAAAAGTACATAGGTGACAAACTTGTGTAATGGCACATATCGAAACCAAGAAACTAAGTCCCTCCAGTTGGGCCTCCACCACTTCAATCCTCCACAAACACAAGCTCAAATATAGGAATCGATTAGGTTCTCCATCACAAAGAAGTAAGAGCTTGGGGGTTGAACACAAGAAGTTCATACTTTCAAGGACAAAGGGATGCAGACTCATTATGAAGTGAAATTTCTCCAGAGTGTCTTTTCTCCCAAAGTTGAATTGTCGAATTGTATTAAAGACTTGGATATGGCTCAATTTATAGCCTTCAAATGGAACTGAAGGGCTGAGTCAGAGCATTTCCAGTATATGGAAGGTCAAGGATCATGTATCTCATGACACGGCATGGAAAACCGACATAATTTTTAATTTTGAGCACCAAACCCAATGTACGTGGTCTAAAGTGGAGCAAGATGTGTATGCGTTTGTTGTATAAATGAGAGGGCACGTATATGTGGAAAAATGTGCATTTTTTTCTCTGGAATGAACAAAAACGGGACTTCAAGTTTGTAGAGGGTAATGGAAGGCCATCCAAGAAAGTTTCATGGAGTGAGGAAAACATTGTTGTAACAGATGCCCCCTAATGTGTCAGGTCATAGGACTATATGCGATGGAAGAAATACATTATAGTTCCCAGAAGTGGAGTAATGAAGACTCAATTAGAAGTACTAGTTGCTCATAAGAATATTACAATCCATAATCACTTTGTACACATGGCTTTCAATATGAATTACACTAAAGATCCATGTGGAAAATCAAATAGTTGTTCATGGCCACGAATAGGAAACACAAAACGGGCATACTCCATAGGTTTTCATAGTCACAAACAAGACGTGGTGGGATCCAGTCTCAAAATCGACTGAAGATATCTGTATAAAAAGGAGTACAATCTGATCTCCCATGATCACTGAAGTCATATAGGTATTGGTCCAATGAAAGACAGCAGCAGATGAGGAATGTTGTTACTATAAGTTGGAGGTCTTCTACACTATCCGTCAAAGGTGCAAGTATACATCATGTGAATAAAAGAGTTGAGGTGGAACACAATGAGACTTTGTTTGATTATCGGTCATTAAGGTATACCATTAACAAATGCGAGACAACCCACCGACAATGAAAGTAGCTATCAAGGAACTGAGTACATTCTACAAGTGTGAATAAGGGTGTTGAGGTCGAACACTTAAAGAATCCATCGATCAAAAGACATTGATGTATTACCAACTGTCGATGGTCAATGAACCTACCATTGATAATTGCAAGCCTCTAGGTACCCATAGGGCTCTAGGTCTCATTTCCAAAATAGATGAGCTGGAGTCGATGGAAGGAGACCCATTGAAAGGAGAGAATTAGGGAATCTCTCATCATCCAGCATGAGGTACAAGGAAATATCTTGATGATTAGGAGGAGCTCAGACTAATAGGATTTTCATGAACCAATGACCATGTGTGTCCCTCGCATGCACTAGATGCAAGTAGTGCATGAAAGAGACCCTCTAAATAGCAGCCAATAAGGAAAATTGCCAACAAAGGTGAGGAAACCACCAATAAGGATAATGGAATCCAACATGCTATATGAATCCCAATGTGTGAATAGATTTATTTCTATCGAACATGAGGGAAACCCCTCAGTCAGCGACCAATGAGGAAATCTCATCTTTTGGGTTCATGGTTACCTACCCATAATGAAAGTAGGCCCAGGGTGGATGGTAGGACAACAACTTCATGTGACTCTGAGATACACTTAGGGTATGCTCAACATGCAAAGTTAAGAATTCTAAGAAATGGCCAACACAGGATTATAGACTTCCTTTGAACAAGAGAATGAGACATATAGATAACTCATGCAACGCAGACTTGATAATGATCATTGACAAAAAAATTGTGATGCGGGAGGCATCAACAAACTCTCCATACGGACTAGAAGAATAACCAATCGGAGGAGTAAACTCTAATCAAAGAGCTCAGCTTCCTAAGGTCATGCTAAACCCAAAATTTGGATGAAAGTGGACTCAAAATTATGTGCTTTGTTCAAAGGAGACACGAGTGTTTCCGATATGAGATAATATTCTTTTCCCACCCATCTTTTTTTGGTTTTTTCATAGGCAAAGAAATGTTATGATACAGGAGAGGAAAAGACTGTCGCGAGTAAGAAACTACTTCCAAGCAGTGGAACATACCTATGTTGAATGCAAGGAAGTGCATGTGGCACATGGACACTCAGGGGGATGTTTCCTCTAAGGGTATATGGTGTCAAGATAAAAAGGATATATGGAAGGCACCACTTGGCTAGTGATGCAAACCATGGAGGTGAGAGGCTTATAACAAGAAAGCGTGAACTACAAATAGGCTCAATAATGCAAGAAGGATGATGGAATGCAATTACAACTTAACTCCAAAAATGTCATTTTTCGTTAGTCCCCTAGGCCCGAAAAAGTATAAAATAATACCTAGGAGAACTCTTCTAGCCAATGGTGACTAGAGTATTCATTTTTCGTAAGTAGTCTACTTGGCCCAAAAAAGGGTTAAACTTATACCAAATAGAAGTCCTTTCAAAACCATTTAATGAGTGTTAAAGAGACAAGTTCACTCAGAAATGTTTTCATTTTTTCGGGACTCGGAAAGAGCTTAACCAAGACTCGGGGGGAGTCCCATAGGTAATGGTTAGAATTCTTTTGAGTAAGAAAATGGGGTTCGAGCACAAATTCACATTGGGACTATGAGGAGCTCGCGGTCCTATGGAATAAATTTTGCATGGGCACCAAATGACACAAAGGTTCTAACTAGGTCACCCATGTTTGGTAAGTCTCTACCACTTAATAACAACACTTCTAGTAGCAATGAGAAAGTTATGTGTCACTAATAAATGGGTTCTTACCTAGGGTGTATGCATCACTATCATAGGATGATGCAAGAATGCAAAATGGATTGAAAACCTATCTTGTATGTCGGTGAAAGAATATAACTGCCAAAGGAATGAATAGGCAGGGACGACATTGGAAATCATAAAAAATCTTGGAAAAAAACACTAAAAACCAAGTCTTTCCACTATGTTATTAGTCCATAAGGTCAAAAATTAGAAAAGAATTATAGAAAGTGGGTAAAACAATTCTACTAATAGTAAAAATAGAACATTTTACCATACCATTTGAGTTTTTTCACCCATATAGTGCATTTTAGGCCATTTTTCCCATGATATTCAAGTGTCAATTATGGGAGTTACGTTCAACGGAATTAACAACCATCTGGACCAAGTAGGTGCCCATCCCCTCTACTTCAATTTCAATGGTTTAAATTTCATTTTTAGTCCCCATTTTTTCAGTATTAGAAGGTGTTGTATGGAAACTAGGGTGTACACGGGTGACAGATCATCGGGTCGTGTATACGACCCCATATATGTAGGAAAAGAGAATCCTACATGTGTATATGAATCCCTATACGTGATTGTTATCAATTTATCCCATGTACAAGTCCGTGAGCAAGATTTTGAAAGGGATTTAACAAAAAATGGTTTATCCTTTGCAGGATGGTTATTGAATGGAGGGAAAGGGAGCATGAGGAGATAGATGCAGCAGTGGGAAGAGATGAAAGGGCCCAAAAAGATTTAAAATGATTTGGACTTTATAAATTTTGGGCTTTCAAAGGAATGAGGGATTAGGTTAGGTTACTCCAGTTATTGGTAAACTACTAGGATCTGGAGACAGAATCCTTCAATGTCGATGGGAAACCATTGAGGATTGAAGTGGACAATATATAATTTATCATAGGGTTGTCTTGTTGAGGCGAGGTAGTGAATCTCAAGGCCTGAGGGGATGGGGGTGGTATGACTATGGAGGAGTACATTTCCACCCACTATGTTGCAAGCACAAATAAATTAGGGAGCCAACTCCCTATCAGGTCGATCGAGAACCTAAGTTTAAATATCGTTGTGTTTTTACTCACATGGATTTTGGGGTCAACCTCATTACACCATGCATCAAGTCCACTCATGTTATACATGATGGAGTGTTTAAGACCCACTTTTTATGATTGGTGTACCTCACTGTTGCCTAACATGAAGAGCCAGTTGATGGATTGCAAACAAGGGCGAATGAGAAATTTTGGATTTGCATCCATACTTTGTAGTTTTTTCTTTGAGAGGGTTACAAGTTTGATCCCTAGAGTAGAGATTACTCCACACGGACTGCACGATCCATCCATGTCACGGTGGACCGACGCGATGAGGTGGTTAGGATGTGGTAGGGTTCCAACCTCTACAATAATGAGTTCTTTTTCTGGTGGCGTCGACAGGTCATAGCCATTGAAGACTATCCTTATGGAGGGATTGAATATAGATGGAATCCTGACATTCCTTTCCCACCAGGTTCCTCCTATGGTGATATTGGTAAGAAATTATTTTATATATTTCATTTTATTTTATTTTCAATTTTGATAAAGGAGAAATAAAAAATGAAAATATGTTTGCATGGTATCAAGCATTAACAATTGCTTTGTTACACAGACGTAGGTACGCGATGGAAAGATGGATTCCCATGACATCGGTGAAGGGGTTGAGGAGATGAGCTAGTAGGTGGGGACGTAGAGAGAGTGCTACAGAATGTGAAAGTGAACCTATCTTGATTGATGACTAGGATTGCTATGGTTCAAGTGGAGGATCTGCCAGAGGCGATGCAGCGACAGGTGGTGGGTGTACCATGTGCGTGGGTGCAACTCTTCTGGTGTCTTGCAAATTCCATAGTGTATTATCATGATATGCATCTGACACCATAGGCGTATATTCCATGTTCATGCTATATACTATCCATATATTTATTTTGAGGGTGTGAGCACCATTTTGTACTATGACACCATATTTTTTAGACTTGAAAGGATGAAATATAAAAATTTGGTCTTTGGATTTACTTATATATGTTACAATGTGTAATTGTATGAATGTGTCTTATTTACTGAGTTATGTGAAAAAATCCAATATAATTAACATATGCATCGGATACATGATTAGAACTTATGTGGATGTGATTATAAGTAAGAAAATCAAAGTATCATTCCAAAATTCGTACCCATAGGAATCATTGGAGTAGAGTAGGATCTCACACATGGTAACTTTCATTCAACTAGCATATGACTAACTGGGAGTCCAGGAGAAATTCTGAAGATCGAACATCATGTGAAATGGCATCACGTAATAGCTCTATAATGGTGTTATACTCAGCCACATTATTCATTGATGGCTCCAGACATATGCCACATGAAGACACCAGTTGGCCCTCGGGTGCGTAAATGACCCAAGTGGTGAAAGCCATGTTCCGCGTATGACGACTGGCACCATCCATGAATCCTAAGTAAACTGAATATTATGTTGACATCTTCCAACCAAGGGAAAACTTGATAAGCAAGCCGATAACACAAAGGAAAATATAAAGAAGTATATACACTAAGATACACTAGTATACAAAGGTCACGCCCAAGTTTGATGTCTCAAGAATAATACCTTTTAAGGTAGATCCCATTTCTAGGATCATCTAGCATATTCCCTTCATAATATTCTAACTCGTAGGCCCCTTTCTTTAAGACACATCACAAGATATAAGGACCATGCCACATGGGGTTGAACTTACCAGCCCCTAATGGTTCTTTGGCTTGGTCATAAAGGAGAACCAAGTCACAGACATACTTATCGTATTGAACCTTAAGACATCATTTATTCACTTCGATATATGTAGAGGCATATTGACACTACTCATCAAGGTGCTCCAGGTGCATGAGGTGTTCTTCAAGATCAGATGTGTCAGGTAGGAGCCCAATTTCCAACTTAAGCGAAGGGATTTCACATTCAGTTGGAAGAATCGACTCCACACGATGTACTAAAAGAAAAGGAGAGAAATTGGTGGAATTATTTATCGTGGTTCGATACGCCCAAAGTGTAGGGTAAATCATCAAATGTCAGTCAAATTTACTGTAGCTAATAGTTTTTTAAAAATGGTCTTGAGAGATTTATTCACCACCTCTACTTGTCCATTTTCTTGGGGATAGTAAGGGGAAGAATGACCATGCATAAACCATAGTTTTGATGCTAACTCTTTCATCATTTAATTCTAAAAGTGACTTCCATGATCAGTGACAATCTCTCTTCAGATTATGAACTAGTCTATAATCTGGTTGAATACGAAGAATGCTACAGTCTTACCATCGGATTTAATAGTAGGCATGGCCTCTGACCATTTAGTAAAATAATCCATAGCCACAATAATATGTTGGTGCCCCCGCTGGGTTATAGTCCACAAAATTTACCCCACACTTGGTGAAGGGACCGACGGTGATGACTGGGTGAAGAAGGGTTGGGTGAGAGCACATTTTTTGAGTGAACACCTCGAAAGGGTGACACTTCTTGATTTCTTCAACGCAATCTTTAAAAATTGACTTCCAAAAATAGTTGACTCATAATATCTTTTGGGTTGTCAAAAGCATAGATAAATGACCAACACATGTCCCATTGTGACAGTCATTGAGAATGTCCTCATCTTCCTCATGATTCAAGAAACGATGTAAAATATTATCTACCCCTCGATGTTGCAAAGTGTCACCGATGATAAGCTAGTTTTTAGCCTGATGACGTATACGTCATTGATCGTCTCTCAAAAAAGTTGGGCTAGCTTCAAGGTTTGAAGATAAATCAAAATGTCTCCATAAAAGGGGTCCAAATATGAGATAAATAAAACATGTTCATCCGTGAACGAATCATCATGAAAAATGTCCTCATCTAGTCGAGGGAAGTTCGACATCAATTCGATAAAAACTAGCAATTCCTTAGATTTCGCAGAAGAAAAATCGAGATCAAATTCTTGCAAAATAACAATCCACTTATTGTATTTCCCCCCTATGATATGCCTAGTGAGGACGTACTGAAATGGATTGATTTCTACAACCAAATTAGTTTTTCAAAGTCAGATATAATGTCGTAATCTTTGAACTGCATGTACGACGGCCAAAGCCATCTTCTCTACATGAGAGTATTTAAGTTCAGGACCAACTAGGTTTCGATTGAGATAGTAGACAATATTCTCATGGAGCTCATCATCCTCCTAAACTAGAACCATACCAACCGTCCCTTCGGACGCGACGATGTAAAGAAAATAGTCTCTACTATAGTTTGGAGGCTTCAATAGAGGCATTGATACCAAAGCTTTCTTCAAAGCATCGAAGGATTCCTGGGCTCACTCATCCCATATAAACGGAGTGTCCTTCTTCAAAAGACGCATGAAACCTTTAGTTAAATTGGCATAGTTCACTATGAAACAACGCAGTAATTTAGCCTTCCTTTGTAAACCTTGAAATTTTCGAATGTTGCATGGGGGAGGAAATCGAAGTATTTCCTCAACCTTCATAGGATATACCATGATCCCATGCTCAAAAATATAAATCATAAAGTATGACCAGACCTAACACAAAAAATGCACTTATGAGGGTTCAACTAAATTTGATAATAACGACATCACTCAAATACTAATCGAAGGTGAGTGGAGTGATATACTCTCTTGCAAGGGTGAGAAGCGATATCATCTAAGTAATCTTTGACAATATGCTTAAGATCATGAAATGAAAAGGTCATGGAATTGGAAGATCGCTATGGTGTTTTTAAGGCCGAAAGTCATTTTCTAGTATGAAAAAGTACCCCAAGGACAAATAAACGCCATTTTATGTTGATCCTCAGGTTTGATCTGAATTTGATTTTACCTTGAAAATCCATCCATAAAAGAAAAGACTTTGCTTCCCTTACACTCGTCAAGAATATGGTAAATGAAAGGAGTAGGGTAGTTATCTTCATGATAGGCCTTGTTCAGGTCTCTAAAATACATACACATGCAGATGGTTCCTTTCTTTTTATTTATGGGAACATGGTTGGACACCCATTCAGTCAAGGGAATCGAATAGGTGAAACCAACATTAAGTAGTTTCTCTACCTTTGCCTTAATGGCGGGGGCCTTCCTAGGATTAACATATCTAAGACTTTCCTGAATAGGTTTTAATCTCATACTCAACAATGTTGGGGTCGATCCCTGGCATCTCTTCATATGACCAAGCGAATACATCTTGGAATTATTTGAAGAGATCAATGTAGATTTGCATTTATTCAAGAGAACAATCCACACCGATATATACATTCTCAATTTTACCAGTATATGAGATATGTCAATCGTGACAGTAGGAGAAATATTCACCATGTTTCCTTTGACATAAATACCATGTGTATCTAATGGAGCCATGGCATGACCGACCATCTCACTGAGGGTAGATATAAATTCATCCTATTCGATCTTGACAAGCTCTGGGAGAAAATATGATTGATGATGCCTATCACCCCAAGGCGTATCAGGACCACATGTGACTTCCCCAGCCACCAACAGGTTGGGCAATGCCACTACTTACACACTTCACTTAGCTCAACTAGCTCTGATACCAATTTGTCACACCCTGACCACATAGGTCGGTGCATGCTACTCATAGAAATGAAAATTGTCATATGCATATAAATATAAACCTAAACAGACAACGTACTCTGTTCATACAGAGATTAATGCGAAAATAATAGTAAAAGAATACATGCAGTACTTCACAGGAGAAACCCATAATATAACATCATATACAGGCAATACTCATCAATTATAACACATGTACATATACACAACATGTAATGATCATAGGAATAGATACTCATCTTTAAATTGAAGTACACAAACTGCATGCAGACCTTCCACAAACCTCCCATACTTAGACCATGTTGCTCATCATGCTCAGTAGTGGGTCACCCCCGAGCTGGGACTAAGCTCCACCCAGGGAAATGGAATCCTAGATTAGGTTGAGGTTACAGGAACTTACATAGTGCAACTGGAAGGATTCTCTCCATGAGCCTTCTTATGCCCACTACTCATAGACTCTCATTTCCAACATGCATGTTCCACCCCGGGAATATGCACCTTCATTGTTCCACAGTCCATCGGATGCTCTACTTCCCCTTTCAGGGTCTCGACAACAATCCAGATCAGGAATTCTCATAGCTCCGTAGCTGGTGTTGGACTCTCTCTAGGAGAAAATCACTTCCCAGCAAACTCTCTCACCTGGAGAGAGCTTTTCATAGGCCTGACAACCTGCCTCTTCAACCACGGGCCAGAAAACATGCTTCTTCAACCATCTTCCACTCAGTATCCAGCAAGGGGAGGACAACAACAAAGCTCAATATAAATCAGGGAATGGAAGCAACCACAATTCAGTAAGGCACAACATAGTTTTGGCCAGTACAGATATGTTGGCTTCACAGGAAAAAATAGATCAGCTTCACGGGTTACTGGTTTCAGAGATGCAAGAAAGATGCAGAGGTACATGACCGAGGCCAAACGAGTTAGGCAAGGACGGAAGAATGGGAAGAAAACCCCCAACACGATATGACTCTCTAGATTTAACTGCATGCACCTAGGTCGACACCTATCTTATTGTAGCTACATGCACTCCATTTAGCATTTGTTCCCTTTTCCAGGAACTTAGGATAAAACATATCCTTCTAATCATCTTTTGGAATAAAATAAATTATTATTCTCTTGGACTTAAGCCCTTAATCTTATCCCCTCTTTCTAATATCTCAGCCCCCTCTCTCTTACCCAGCCTAGTGGAATCTTAGTCCCCCATCACTATTTATTCATGGTCATTCTACATGCAATGATGTTTTTATATTACTGATATGAATAATTACATGTACAAAAAACAATCTCCTAGCCTTTAACACCTAGGCTCTCTAGCCTAATAACACATAATCTTACCATCTTATAATTGCTCGGCTCACCAGCCTACAAAACATGTTTACAATTCATAAATACAACTGGGGCTCTTCCTTGGGGATATTACAATCCCATCCCCTTATATTTGCACTGTCCTCAGTGCAACTTATTTATAGAGCATCTGCAATATTTTCAAAATCTTCGAAAAGATGCGGGGTTTTTTCCCACATAGCATCCTCATGCTCCCATGTCACGTCCTCAGGCCCGTACCAAGTCCACTGGACCTTTACAAGCGCTATGGCTCGATTTCAGAGTTGTTTTCTCTTCTGATCCAATATGTGCACCAGATGCACCTGCAAGACACCTTCTTGCTCCACCTAAATCACATTCCAATCAATTACATGATTAGCATCAGGTATATATTTCTTAAGTAATGAAATATGAAACACATTATGTACAGTCATGTATTCAGGAAATGCAAGAATATATGAAACTGGTCCAATCCTTTCTAGTATTTCAAAGGGCCCACAATATTTGGTTGCCAACTTGGAATAGTTTCCCATCTTTAGGGAACTTCTTTTGGCTTTCACTTTCAAGAAAACATGATCACCCACTTTAAACTCCTTGTGGGTCATGTTCTTATCAGCATAAATTTTCTACCTGTCTTGGGTAGCCTTCAAATTCTTCTTAATATTCAACATTTGTTCTTCCATTTCCTTGAGAAACTCTGGCCCAACCACTTCCCTATCAACTAGGTTATCCCAACTTACTGGGGTGTTGCACTTTCTGCCATAAAGTGCTTCAAACAGACTCATCTTTAGTGATTCTTGATACCCATTGTTGTAGGTAAATTCTACCAAGTGTAGGTAGTCTTCCCATTTATATGGTTTGTCCATCACATACATCCTTAGAATATCTTCTATCACTTGGTTCACCCTTTCTATTTTCCCATCAGACTCAGGGTGATAAGCAGTGTTGAAGTTCAGATTCGTTCTGAACCCTTTGAATAACCCCTTCCAGAACTTAGAGGTAAATTTTGGATCTCTGTTAGACACAATTGTCTTGGGAATATTGTCCAATCGTGCTACTTCCCTCATATATATATCAAAAACATAGCTACCTTGTGAGTAGTCTTCAATGGAATAAAATGGGCACCTTTCGTAAGCTTATCCACCACCACTATGATGGAATCATGTTGCTTATTTGTTCTGGGTAATCCTGTGATGAAATCCATTGTCACCACTTCCCACTTCCACTTAGGAATGGGTAATGGTTATAGAAACCCAGTTGGGTGCCTATGCTCAGCCTTGGCCTTCTAACACTTCATACATTTGGCGATGTATTTTGTAATTTCCTTCTTCCTACCTGGCCAAAAGTAATGGCTCTTGAATGTTGCCATTGTTTTCTGATATTTAGGGTTCCCAGCATAAGGCACATTATGAATTTCTTTCAAGATCACAATTCTCAATTCCTGGAAATTAGGTATATAAACTCTATTTTTGTACAGGAGTGTTCCATCCACTTCCAATTTATAATATTCCACTTGCTGTAGCATCTTACCTTGTTGTAGCTTTGTCACCAATTCCATGTACTACAAATCTGCATTTGCATCTTCCAAATTTTTTCCTTTAATATCAGTTTGATACATGCTAATGGCCATAGCATGTAGTTCATGCACTCTTCTACTAAGTGCATCAGCCACTTTGTTCTCCTTTCCTTTGATATGCTTGATATCAAAGTGGTACTCACAAAGGAATTCCATCCATCTACTCTGCCTAGCATTCAAGTTGGTTGATCAAACAAATACTTCAAACCGTTATGGTCTGTCCTCAGTTCAAACCTCTTTCCCATGAGGTAATGTCTCCATTTCCTCAGGGCGTGCACTATGGCTGCCAACTGCAAATCATGAGTTTCATAGAGCCTTTCATGCTCTTTCAATTTTCTAGACTCATAACATATTACAAACCTATTCTGACTACGGACTCCTCCCAATCCTTCTTTGCATGCATCTGTACACACTACAAAATATTTAGTTGGATCTGCAATCCTAGGCATTGAAGCATTGGTTAACAGTTGCTTCAATTGTCGGAAGCTTCTCTCACATTCTTCTATCCACTAAAATTTCTTCGCATTCCTTTGCAAGGAAGTGATGGGGTGATCTATCCTTGAGAACCCTGCAATGAACCTTATGTAATAGCCAGCTATACCCATGAATGATCTACCTTTTGTGAAATTCTTTGGTATTGACCATTGTCTAATGGCTTCTATCTTCTCAGGATCCACAGCTATCCCATCTTTTGAAATGATATGTCCCAAATAATGGATCTTCTTTTGATAGAATGAGCACTCACTCAATTTGGCATACAGTTGGTGCTCTATTAGCACCTGCAACACCATCCTCAGATGATGTTCATGCTCTTTCGTTGACTTGGAATATACCAGGATGTCATCCAAAAAGACTATGACAAACTTGTCTAGATATTCTCTAAATACACCATTCATTAGGCACATAAAAACAGCAGGTGCATTTGATAACCCAAATGGTACCACTATGTATTCATAATGACCATACCTTGTTCTGAAGTAGGTCTTGTTGATGTCCTCATCCTTTATCCTTACCTAGTGGTACCTTGACCTGAGATCTATTTTTGAAAATATCTTGGCATCCTTCAACTGATAAAAAAGGTCATTGATCCTTGGCAAAGGATACATGTTCTTAATAGTCACTTTGTTCAACTGTCTGAAATCAATACACAATATTAATGTCCCATATTTCTTCTTCACGAACAGGATTGGGGAACCCCAAGGTGACACACTTGGGCATATATACCCCTTCTTTAGAAGTTATTCAAGATACAATTGCAGTTCTTTTAGCTCTGGTGTACTCATTCTATAAGGATTTTTTGACACTAGAGTTGCTCCAGGCATCAGGTTTACAGAGAAATCATTATCTCTCTTCGGGGGTAGTCCAGGTACCTCCTGAAATACATCTTCAAAATATTTTAATGCTACATGGTATTCAATATTTGACACCTTGTCCTTAGGTTCTTCATCCATATGAGCTGCAAATATTTGGCAGCCTTTCCTGTAGCACTTCTTCAACTGCATTGTTGAGATTTCTCTAATAGCAACTGCTCTAGGAATTCCTTGGACTATCTTCTAATTTCCTTCCTCATCCAGGAAAGTGAATGCCTTGTTACGACAGTCTAACATGGCATGGTGTTGGTCCAACCAATCCATCCCAATTAGACAGTCATAGGAACCTAAAGGTAAGATGTTCAATTCAACCCTTGTGCTCAATCCATTCATGTCCACTCGACGTGACTTAACCAACTCAACCACCTTTCTCTTGGCTCTTGTAGCCAGCTGCACTAACCAAGATTTTCCATGTTTTCTTCTTGGAAAATGCAAACCTTCCACCATTCTAGGATCTATATAAATATGACTAGCCCCTGAATCAATTAAAATAGTAAAGGTATGGTTATTGATCATACCTTCAAATTCAATCATGTCTGATTGAAATTCATCTTGCTTGTTGTCCAGGGCTGCATAGATCCTTGGTATTATATTTCCCATGTCCTCCATTGTTTCTACTTGCTGAACATTGTGTACAACTCTCACTTTGCCATTTTTTTGGGGACAATCTCTATACTTGTGGTTTCCCTGACAGCCCCAACATTGAATGGGCATCTGCCTTGGCCTTTGTCACCCTACTTCATCCATTCTGTACTCTCTAAAATATGGTTGTCCTTGAGGACTTTTTTTGAAAAAGGGAGGTTTGTTTCCCTTCTGCCTCTGCACTTTCTTGAATTTCTTCTCGTCTTCCCAAGCCTTCTGGAAAGTGGGCTTTTCTCTTTGTTGTTCATATAAGCATTTTTCTCTCCTTATAGTTTCTTCCATAGTTTAGGATCATCATACTGGATCTTGTCACCGATGGAAGATGGTAGTCCACTCAGATACCTTTGAATTTTGACAGTCTCGTCTTTGATGAAAGGGACATACTTAAACAATTCCAAAACCCTTTGTTCATATTCATCAATGGTCATGTTACCCAACTTGAGTTCAAAGAACTCTTTCATCTTTTTTCCATAGTATCTCTTAGTCAAGTATTTCTTTTCGAAATACTTCTTGAATTCCTTCCAAGTAACATTTTTATCTTCAATGTGTTTCACCTGCACAAGATGATCCCACCACATGGATGCCTTTCCTTTCAGTTGATACATTGCAATTCTTCCTTCTTCATGGGGGGAGTAATTCTGCAGTTGGAAATATTTCCTCATGCTAAGAAGCCATGTCTCAGAATCTTCCTCCTTCTTGTGCTCTCCATCAAATGTAGGAGTCTTAATCTTGTTCATTTCTCCCTTCAGTTTGTCCACTCCAGATCTCTTGTTCTTTCTGGTAGGAGATGGGCTTGAACTACTGTGTTCCCTCCTCTTGGAGTGTCCTTGGGAGTGATGATGGTGTATGCCAACATTCCTTCATTTATATTCTCATCAGGGGACCTATGACTTCCTGATTTATTGAAGTCACTCACCTTATCCAATTTATTTTCTATCCTTTCCAAGCTTTGTATCAACTTTAGGTTGAATTCTCCCTGTTGATCCCTAGGTTTCATGAGATTTTTGTTATCTACTCAGTGATGTTAGATATATTTCTACAATCTTTCAATGATTTTCATCATCTTTCCTTATTTATCTATCTCTTCTCCGTACCCATTGGAGTTTGATCCTTCAACTCCCAAATGGACATTCATTCCTTTAGCTTCATTCTCAAAACTGAAGGCATTCTATGCCTCCTCCATTTCTCTACACTCTGTGGAAATTCGGTTTGGTTCTGACAATCGTTGACTTTGCAAACACATCGTGCAATCAACCAAAATTTGTCAAGTCATCAATACTTAAGAAATTCCATAGTGTTCATAAACCAATCTGATTCAAAGAAAACTTTCAGATTCCATTTTTTGAGGTTCTCAATCAATCAAGAATCCCCGTGGATCTTTTCTTTCTGAGCTTTGCTCTATAATAATTCTTGGACACTAGCCCCTTTCTCTTAGCTCCCAACCCATGTGACCATGCGTTGTGGACAAGCACTAGATCGATAGGTGCTTATTCGGGACTTCGGGCCTCCGCCTTCGGATTTCATAAGTTTCTAACCCAAGTCATTGTAATTTCTCGGGGTGTCAAATAGGCAAACTCGCAAGGTGTGGGGAGTAGATCTATGGTCCACTGTTCATCAGCAATTAACAGTTGAGACGAAATGTAAACCTTAGCAAGCGAATATGACTATTTTCATATAGTGGTTAATCTTCACGCAAGTCTCATCGGCTGTGATCATCATTCCCCATCACCCATACTCGAGAGGGGTCCACGTGGCGAAACATTAGAAACAGACATGTGGTCCACTCAGAAAGGTGACACATGTGATGTCCCCATTGACATTTCTATATTTGTCAGGTCCAAAACCTACTGACACGTGGAAAATATAGGAGAGGTCCATGTCACCTCTAGGTGACGTCATCATGACACACCACTTCAGCTCTTCGAGCTTCGGAGTTTCGGACTTCGAAATTTCTCACCTCAGCACACTCTAATTCTCCCAAATGCCTAAATCTCAAACAAGCCAATCTGCTGACACATGTCCCTCTTGATGGACGGCCTAGATTATCTCCAGACTTCGAAGCTCTGGAGGATTTTTCCCTTCACCACTGTGTTTTCTCATTTTAACTTGGCTTGATCCAATGGTAAGGCTTCTCTTGAGATCTATGGTGTAGATATTCTCCAGGACTTCGAAGCTTCAAGCTTCGACTCTTCTCTTATTTTTTCACCTAACTTCACTGAAGTCACGAATTCTGAAGGGCTTCCAGGTTAACCCTCCTGTACTTTCTTCAGATCTGACGGTCGTGAAGGATTCCCCTTTTCCGAACAGATCCCATGACCAACATTACTTTGCAACCCAATACCACGTCTGGCGTGGTTTTATAATATCGCTACACCTCCTAAGCTTCATAACATGACCAAGGTAACCTCTTATCACTCAGGAATGTTCTGAGGTTCGAAATTGGTTCCTCTTGAAACAATTTCCACCTGAAACCTGGGTTCTAATGACGACTTATCCAGCCCATCCATGCTCAATGCTGGAACCATCACTCTGAACTTCAATTTTGTCCATTTTGACAACAATTATCTTCTGAAACTTTTTCTTAAACTTCTAATAACATGGTCCATTCAGGCTCAATGTTGAAACAATGGATCTGATACCAATTTGTGATGTCTCCGGCCTGTTGGTGGATGGGGACATCACAAATTGGTATCATATCCATCGCTTCAACACTGAGCCTGGATGGCCCATGTTAGTGGAAGTTGAAGAAAAAGTTTCGGAAGAGAATATTTGTCGAAATGGACAAAATTCAAGTTAAGAGCGATTGTTCCAGCACTGATCCTGGTTGGGTCGGAGAAGTGGTGATAAGAACCAAGGTTTCAGGTGGAAATTGTGTCAAGAGGAACCAATTTTGAACCTCAGAACATTCATGAGTGCCAAGAGGTTACCTTGGTCGTGTTACAAAGCTCAGGAGGTGTAGCGGTATTATAAAACCATGACAGACATGGTATTGGGATGTAGAGTAATGTTGGTCATAGGATTTGTTCGAAAAAAGGGGAATTCTTGGCAATCGTCAGATATGGATAAATTGCAAGAGGGTTAACCTGGAAGCCCTTCGGACTTTTCGACTTCGATGAAGTTAGGTGAAAAAATAAGAAAAGGGCCAAAGCCAAAATCTCGAAAGTCCCAAAGAAGATCTACAACATAGATCTAGAGAGAATCATTACCGTTGGATCAAGCCAAGTTAAAAGGAGAAAATGCAGTGGTGAAGGGTGAAAGCCTCCAGAGATCCAAATTTTGGAGCTAATCTGGGTCGTCCGTCAAGAGGGACATGTGTCATCATATTGGCTTGTTTGATACTTCAGCATTTGAGAGAATTAGAGTGTGTTTAGGTGAGAACTTTCGAAGTCTGAAACTCTGAACCCCAAAGAGTCGAAGTGGTGAATCATGATGACATCACCTGGAGGTGAAGTGGACCTCTCCTATACCTGCCACATGTCAGTAGATTTCAGACCTGCCAAAGATATCAATGTCATTAGGGACATGACATGTGTCACCTGTCTGAGTGGACCACATGTTTGTTTCTAATGTTTTGCCACATGGACCCCTCTCGAGTATGGGTGATGGGGCCTGATGATCACAGCCGACGATACTTGCATGAATATTAACCACTATATGACAATAGTCATATTTTCTTGTTGAGGTTTATATTGCATCTCAGTCGTTGATTGTTGATGAACATTGGACCATAGATCCACTCCCCACACCTTGCGAGTTCACCTATTCGGCACTCCAAGAAATTACAATGACTTGAGATAGAAACTTATGAAATCCAAAATTATGGAGTAATGTGGTATGATGATGTCATCGGGAATGGCGTTTACCTATGGGATGTGTGCCACATGTCAGCAGGTTTCGAACCCCCAACACACTTCACTTAGCTCAAATAGCTCTGATACTAATTTGTCACACCCTGGCCACCCAGGTCAGTGCATGTTACTCATAGAAATGACAATTTTCATATGCATATAAATATAAACCTAAATAGACAACGTATTTTATTCATACATAGATTAATGTGGAAATAACAGTAAAAGCATACATGCAGTACTTCACAGGAAAAACCCATAATATAACAGCATATACAGGAAATATTCATCAATTATAACACATGTACATATACACAGCATGTAATGATCATAGGAATATATACTCATCTTTCAATTGAAGTACACCAACTATGTGAAGACCTTCCATGAACCTCCCAGCCTTAGACCATGCTGCTCATCACACTCAGTAGTGGGTTACCCCCAAGCTGGGACTAAGCTCCACCCAGGGTAAGGGAATCCTAGACTAGGTTGAGGTTACAGGAAATTGCATAGTGCAATTGGAAGGATTCTCTCCAGGAGCCTTCTTACACCCACCACTCATGAACTCTCATTCCCCACATGCCTGTTCAACCCTGGGAATATGCACCTTCACTGTTCCACAGCCCATCAGCTGCTCTACTTCCCCTTTCAGGGTCTCGACAACAGGATGGATTAGGAATTCTAATGGCTCTGTAGCTAGTTCTGGACTCTCTCTAAGAGAAAATCACTTCCCAACAAACTCTCTCACCTGGAGAGAGTTGCTCATAGGCCTAACAACCTGCCTCTTCAACCACGGTCCTGACAACTCGCTTCTTCAACCAGCTTCCACTCAGTTTTCAGCAAGGTGAGGACAACAACAAAGCTCGATATAACTCGAGGAATGGTAGAAACTACAATTGGGTAAGGCACAACATGGTTTTGGCCAATACAGATATGTTGTCTTCACAGGAAAACACAAATCAAATTCATGGGTTACTTGTTTCAAAGATGCAAGAAATATGCAGAGGTCCACGACCGAGGCCAAACGAGTTAGGCAAGAATGAAAGAATGGGAAGTGAATCCCCAACACGGGCCGACTCTCCAGATTTAACTACATGCATGCCCAGGTCAACACCTGTCTTCCTGGAGCTGCATGCACTCCATTTAACATTTGTTCCCTTTTCCAGGAATTTAGGATAAAACATATCCTTCTAATAAGCTTTTGGAATAATAATAAATCATTATTCTCTTGGACTTAAGCCCTTAATATTAGCCCCTCTTTCCAACCTCTCATCCCCCTCTCCCTTACCCATCCTAGTGGAATCTTAGTCCCCCGTCACTCTTTCTTTGTGGTCGGTCTACACGCATCGATGTTTTTATATTACCAATATGAATAGTTGCATGTACAAAAAAAAAGCTCCTGGCCTTTAATACCTAGGCTCTCCAACCTAATAACACATAATATTACCATCTTATAATTTCTTAGCTCACCATCCTACAAAACATGTTTACAATTCATAAATACAACTGGGGCTCCTCCTTGGAGATATTACACCAGACATGGAATCTAAGATGGCTTCATATGAAGGTAAAGTATCGTCGAAGAAACCATGTGAACAATATGATTGAGTGGCTCATACGGGCTCTAAAACGGGATATGCCTCGTCCGTCCATGAGGAGGAAGGATCTGGGTCAACAATAGCGTCAATAATAAGCATGATAGGCAACTTATGCTACTGACAGTGGAATTTCCATCCCAATGTGAGACTAACCTTCATATGACATTGTTGGGGAAGGTAGGGTCCAAGGGTCATTGAAATATGAAGTACGGAAAGGAACAAACCTCATCGACGACGAAGAATCACTGGAAATGGCATGAATTGGTGCCATGAAATCAAAGATACCCATGAAATAGGAATACATTCTGACACCAACATCCTCAGTTTCCTGCTAAGAATTATCAACCACAGGGAACGAAGGTCCAACCAATGCACTAGGACTAGCATGCACAAAGGATAATTGATCAATTGTCATTATCTTCCCTTCATGAGGAAAATATAAAGTGCATAAAATAGATGACATGACGGTTGTCATGGAATAAGTCCAATTATGCTCTAGTAGTAAATTTTAGTCGAGAGGTACATCTACCACCTCGACATAAACTTCCACAATCTTCCCATCTAACTGGATCGGAATAGAAGGGAGGATTTCGTGGGGTAGAAATGAACGCCCGTCAAATGCAGTCAACATCGTCATAGATTAAGACGGGGTTGAAGAGACAATGGATTTCCAACAAGTTAGGGACATCCTGCATGTCGCAGCACCTTCATTAATTACAGTGCGTTTGATGGTAATTTTCATGTACTCCACATGGATTTGAAAGGCCACGTGGTAAGGAAAGTGAGGCTTAATATTCATGACTTCAAACTTGATAACCTTCGAGATAAATGGGTCTAGAGCTCCTAATGCAGATAACAAGGTGTTCCTCTGTGAAGGACATGTCTAGAGAACCTCCAAAGCTGACATCACACAAGGGTTTTGGCCCAGATCTTCGACAATTGAATAGTTTTCGGTGGCTCTGGCATTAGGATTGTGGGAAGAGTGCTTTAGTACTCCTTTCGGAATATGGGGTGGGGGTTCCAAATTTTAGATATGCAAGGGTGTTTCCCAAGGAGGAGGAGACTCTAGACCTATAACAGTCTGTGGTTGCATCAATATGAGACTTGACCATATTGATGCATAGATGGCCACCTTCATGTGCCGAGGGGTTTTTACTCCTGCTCGACGCATTTTCAGTGTTGGAGGTACCCAAGGTCATAAATTGATTATGCGGAAATGGGTTTGTCAGCACAGCAGGCGACTATGATAAGAGCCTCGAGGCTTCCTCGATTTTGGGGCATAGCTGGGTAAGGTGATCATCTTTACAAAGTTTACAAGGAAACTTCACATTCCGCTTCTCTTTCTTTCCCTCACCAACATTAGTATTTTATATATCATTGTTAGTGTCGTTCTTGGCTTTATTATTATTTTTCCAACCCTTACGATTATTACCTTGTCCTTTATTTTTAGTCCCTCATGTATGTTGTTTACCATTAGAGTAAGACAACGACTATACAAAATGCACATCCATCGATTGGGTGGTGGTGTAGGACAAAGTTGAAGCTTGTCCTACTACAAGTTGGCTTAGAGACAAATATTTCAACTGGTTCGTCACCCAGTCTGTAGTCTTAGCATTTGTAGAGCCTACGATTCCATCGACAATGGGCCTGGTCTTTTTTCTAGGATTGTAGTTTGACCGTGGGGAGTCAGGAAGAATTTCATAGAGCATCCCAAGTTGAGAATATATAAGGTCCAATTGTTGGGCTTTGAAAATGGCTTCTTCCTCATATGTTACTCCAGATGTAGAGACATCCTTAGAAATATAAGGAAATAAAGACTTAAGGAACCATTCCAACAGAAACTCTGGAGGAATGTAGGATTTAATCAACCTCTTCCATCTATGCCAGTCTTGGATATGGTCTGAGATATGTGTGGCTTTATCCTGGTGAAAGGTTGACAAAAGTTCTATACAGGCATCGTAATGAACCGGTAATTGGAAGTGATTGAGAAAAACCAATACCATATTATTTAAAGTTCCATGTGTTCCACCTGGTAGCTCAATGTACCATTTCGCAACGACCCCCGTGAGGGTGCATTGAAATAGCCTCAAATGAATAGAATCATCATTTAGGGAGTTAGATGAGCACCATAGATGAAAAGTAGTCACATGATCACCTATATCCTCACCAGTATTTCCCTCGAATTTTGGAATGTCATAATGAAGCTTGGTGGGGACGGGGGGGCATGATGGATCATGATGCATAGGGTCAATCATTAATTTTGACAAATCTGGAAGATTAAGCGTGGCTAGAAAAGGGAGCCAGGGTTGCGGCATCTGATCCCATGCTCCTAGGAAATATTGGGGTCGATGGATTGTAGACCATCCAGGGTTCTGGTATATACCATGGCCCTGTCTGGTAGGATAATATCCTCCTCCAAACTAATTCATGAAAGTTTGTAAGGGAACCATACCTACAGAAGCAACATGATAAGGATTAAATACATTTCCCCCAAACGAAGGAAAATATTTGTATGATAAGGATTAAATACCATCTCTTTGAAATTCAAGACTAGTACTTAACAGTGTTTTTATATTTGCTTCTTTTTATATGTTGAGTCGTAATACCATCTGTTTCACGACTGCACCTCTTGAGTAATAAGAAGTCATTAAATCCTTGGTATACAATCTCTACAATTTCAATGAAGTACAATCTTTCCAAATGTGTCAAAATCAATGCAAAGTAAACAAAAGTGAAAATTCCATAAGTACAATGTAAATAAGAAAATATTTTTATATTTTCGATATAAAGAAGAGAAAATGCAAGGACTGAATGACAAGCTCACAGAAAGACCCTACTACAAGAAAAAAGAGACGAGACAAGCCAAGTAGGACACCAGGAAGAAAACACTCAGACCAATGTGCAAGGACAACCAATGAAAATGACAAGAAAGAAATCTGCCTAAAAATTCAACAATAAAAAGGCTTCCTATCACTCTATAGGAACTTAACAATTAGAACAGGGACCCAAGAAGACTCGAAAACCAACAAAAATCACCCAGCAAACACCAAACTCAGCCAACAAGACTTAAGAGATGATGTATGTGATTGTTTGAGAAACAAGTGTGTATATACACTCCCTAAAGGAAGACAACTCACGTATGTACGCGCATGTCAAGGGAAAAACTGTGTATACCAAACAAAACACTATCAGGGAAAGGGTTAAGCCAAGAAACTCAAATGCAAAGTAAAAAAAAGGCTTTCAAGCAACAGGCGACAAGGAAACTCAAGAAAACAAAGAGAAAATAAAGGACAAAAACACTTGAAACCACAAAAAGGAGATCAGTCCTCAGTATGGTCGTCAATTCTGTTATGAGGAAAATATATCTATGTCTAGGGCTAAACCACAACAGACAGAATGAAACCCAGAAATTAATTATAATCCCAAGTATTCTATATGAATGAAATGCTAACAAAACAAGTCTAAGATCATACCTCGTCCATACGTTCGAAGAAGACCATCGTTGAGCACGTGACCCAAAGATTATTACCTACAACTTGTCCTCAATAACCAAGATACTCAAGAATACGGTGATAATATATAATTTCATCGTATAAATTAGCATAATCCATTAACATACATGATAAATATGCCCATGGAATAATAATTCAAATATTTGCAAGATATCAATTGGATGGGAAAAGAGTATTTCTATTAAAATAATCAACATAAGTACATAGGTGACAAACTTCTGTAATGGAACATATCAGAACTGAGAAACTAAGTCCCTCCAGCTGGGCCTCCACAACTTCAATCCTCCAGAAAGGCAAGCTCATATATAAGATTCAATGAGGTTCTCCATCACAAATAAGGAAGATCTTGCGGGTTGAACACAAGAATTTCAGACTTTCAAGGACAAAGGGATTCAGACTCAATATGAAGTGAAATTTCTCCAAAGTGTCTTTTCTCTAAAATATGAATTGTCAAATTGTCTTCAAGGCTTGGATATGGCTCAATTTATAGCCTTCAAATGGAACTAAAGGGTTGAGTTGGAACGTTTCCAACATATGGAAGTTCAAGGATCATGGATCTCATGAAATGGCATGGAAACCCAACATAATTTTTAATTTTTAGCACCAAACCCGATGTACACGGGTTTTAGTGGAGAAACTTCTGTATACACTTGTTGTATAACTGATAGGGTGGGTATATGTGGAAAAATGTGCATTTTTTGCTCTGGAATGAACAAAAAGGGAACTTGAAGTCTACAGAGGGTAATGAAAGTCCATCCAAGCAAGTTGCATGGAGTGAGGCAAAATTTGTTGTAACAATAGGGTAGGATTCAACCACAACAAACCTCATCCCAAGAGACTTGGCCCTTAGGAAAAGGTGGAAGATACCTTGATTTCCTCTATCAAGACTGGTGCCTCCCCAAAGTGAGAGACAAAGCGTCATCCTATAAATTAGTGCTCCCCTAACATGGAAAGTGGGGAGCCATCCCTGTTGTATCCCTAAAATTCCCTACTCATGCATACATGGCATTGTCCTTGCTACTTGCATAATTTGCCAAATCACTGTTGAGGAACTCTATTTAAAAAAACATTTTTTAGAGCATGTATGTGCCATGTTGCACTACTTCCCACGTACATATGCTTGTTTCATGCAATACATCCCACATACATAAGCTTGTTGCACACTAAACAACCCACATATACCTCCAAAATTTGTAAAAATTAAAAAGTTGCAAGGAATTCAGTGGAATTAATGGGCTATTGGAGGTTTCCCAACCAATTCACGTGTTATAGCCCATCCCCCAACTGAATAACCATCCTTTTTTCATATAAAAAGAGGTCTTGGGGTCTCATTCCACAATCAAGCATTAGAATGGTGAAACTCTGCCTAAATTCCCTTTCCTTCCTTGCCCAAGTATTTGCAGCCTTTTGTGAGTTATTGCCTCAGCATTCCCTCTCTAGCCCTTTTCTCCCATACAATCCATTCCCTTCCCTTGAGGTGATCAACAGATTGTGAGAGAAGGCACTTGGAAGGTGCACTTGGAGCATTGTTAAGAGGAGCCCGGACCAAGTTTGCGGAGCATTGGCCTACAAAGGTTGTAAGCTTCAATCTTTGATTATTGAATAAAAGAATCTCTTTTCCTTGTCCCAAATGATGGTTTTTATTTCTTTTCTTTGATTTATAAATAACAATTTATATCTAACCCTAATTGATGAATATAAATAGAATGTTTGTAGCCTTGTTTTCCTAGTTTTGGATGCAAGTCATCTTTGGGAGGAGACTTGTAGCCTTGGGAGCTACAAAGCTTGAGGAAATCAACACCAAACGTTGGATAAAAGGTACGGTTCATGATTTCCTCAAGATTTGTAGCTCCCAAGGCTACAAGTCTCCTCCCAAACCTGACTTGCATCCACAACTAGGAAAACAAGGCTACAAACATTCTATTTCTATTCATCAATTAGGTTTAGATATAAATTGTTATGTATAAATAAAAGAAAAGACATAAAAACCATCATTTGGGAAATTGAACTATCACCTCAAACTTGATAGGATCGACCATGATCCATGTTGTTAACATGATGAAACCTAAAATATGACCCGACGTCACGCAGAAACTACACTTGTTATGATTCAAGTGAATCTGATAGTAGTGACATATCTCAAATATTAGTCGTAGATGGGAGGGATGATCAGATCTCTTGTGAGAACGTGATGTTAGATCATCAAGGTAGGCCTCGACTATGTGTTTGAGGTTGTGAAAAGTGAATGACATCGCCCGCTAAAAGGTAGCTCCAACATTTTTCAGGCTAAAAGGAATATTTTGATACACGAAGGTACCCCAAGGAAAAATAAAAGTTGTTTTATGTTGGTCATCGGGTTTGATTTGAATCTAATTATATCCTGAAAAATAGTCCATGAAAGAAAAGACTTTGCAACCTGCACATTCATCGACAATCTGATCGATAAACAAAGTTGGAAAATTGTCTTTCAGGCAAACCTTGTTCAAATCGCGTAAATCCATACAAACGTGAATCGTGCCCTATTTCTTGTTGACAGGAACCAGGTTTGACACCCATTCCATCAATTGTACGAGGTAGATAAAATCATCTTTGAGCATTTTCTCTACTTTTTCCTTGATTGATGCTGCTTTTCAAGGATTGACTAGACAAAGCTACTATCATGTTGAGAAACTTGCTTTGGAAGTTATCCATGCTGTCCAACGGTTTCGTCACTATATATTTCTTCTCAATACCACCATTATTTTCATCGTCAACCCTTTCCAATATGCTTTAACACAACGGTTCATTGGCGGAAATATCAGTACATGTATAGTTATCCTACAGGAGTTTTACTTGTATTTTATTTCTTCGAAATCTAAAAATTCATTTGTCTTTGTCGAATTAATTTCGGAACTGCCAGTCGAATCTTGTGAAATTATTCCTGAAGAGTCACTTATCAATGGAGATATTTTTCTAATTGCATCTTCAGACCCCTGGTATGGAGATATACTTGTGTATATTCGGACTTTGAAGTGCCCTGCTTCTGCTTCTCGCGATGAGCGTCGACGAATTCAACACCATGCACGAAACTATATTATACTCGATGACATTTTGTATCATCAAGGCATAGATTTAAATATTAGATGAAGTCTTACTCATGAAGCAGAGATCATTTTGAATGAATGTCATACTAGAGCATGTGTCGGTCATTTGTCTGGGTTGGCAATAACCCAAAATATTCTACGCGTAGGTTACTTTTGGCCCTCATTAATCAAGGATTGTGTGGAAGCGGTCAAGAAGTGCCACCCATGCCATATCTTCTGTCGGAAGATGTAGGCACACCCTTATCCTAAGTTTCCAGTCATTTTTGTTGGTCCTTTCACCAAGTGGGGGATTGACTTTACTACATGTCACCTAGCTTCAGCCAAGGGGCATCATTACATCATCGTAGCAGTAGACTACTTCATGAAGTGGGTCGAAGCTATGTCGACGTTTAGAAATGATGGAAAAAATGCGACCCTTTTCACTTTTAATCAGATAGTAGCAAGGTTCGGTATCCCGAAAGAGATTGTCACTGAACATGGCAGTCACTTCTAGAATAAAATGATGATTGAATTAATGCCAAAACTTAGTTTCAAATAGGAAAATTCGTCACCCTACTACCCGCAAGTGAATGGTCAAGTTGAAGTTGTGAATAACTCTCTCAAGAATATTCTTCAGCGGATGATCAATTATGCCAAGTCAAATTGTCATTTGATGTTGTATTCAGTGTTGTGGGCCTATCGAACATCTGTGAAAACTTCCACTAGTTTTTCACCTTTTCAACTCGTATACGGGATGGAATCAGTCTTACTTATTGAATTTCATATCCCTTCTTTAAACTTGGAAGTGGAGTTACTTATGGACACTTCACCACTTGAGGAACGCCTTTTATATCTTGAGCAACATCATGATGCAACCTTATCCAATGAGGTTCATAAGTAATGATTCAAGTGTTAGTATGATTGGTCCATTCTCCCTCATATTTTCTCCGAAGGATATCTTGTTTTGGTCTATGATCAAGACAAAGATCCCCTGGGAGCAGGCAAGTTCAAACCCATGTGGTTTGGACCTTTCATTGTGAAAGAGGTCTTAGAGAAGTGTGCTTACCATCTGGTTGATTTTGAGGGAAATTCTTTAGCAGAGCCTAGAAATGGGCTCTACCTTAAGAAGTATTACTCTTAGGTTGGTCACTGAGGTGGATTCTTGTATATATGTATAGTCTCTTATACATTTTTTGTCCTTTTTGTCTTGTGGACGTGTAGTTATTTGTGTCTTGTTTTTCACTATGGCATAAGTCAAGTGAATCAGAGATTTACATTAGGTTCGCGGACAACACTAGCCGACACACTCGGGGGCTTGCTTCCACAGCTTGGGTGATTTTCACACCTAGAGGCCAGTTGCTATCTTTCGGAGGTATTTGTCTAGGAAACACAACCAATAATGTTGCCAAGTACAGTGCAGTGATAGAATTTCTACATGATGCTTTTTCATATGGTATTTCTCACCTTCGAGTTTACTTAGATGCTTAGTTGATTGTGTCCCAGTTAAATGGGGTTTACCTCGTTTATGATCCCACTCTTCATCGACGATTCCTTAGGGTATGTATTTTAGAACGATCTTTTGATTACATTATGTATATCCATGTTTCTAGGAGAATCAATCATTTAACAGATACTCTAGCTAATCAAGTTTTAGATTGGCATGTTTCTCACATATAAAAAGAAAAGAACACGCACACACATGTAAATACATTTGTAAAAAATGTTATCCATAAAGAAAGAAAGATGTGTATATATATATAGATATAGATATGTGTGTGTGTGTGTGTGTGTGTGTTTGTGTGTCCAAAGAATAGTTTTATGAGTACAAAAGTGGGAATGAAATCCTCAAAAGTCATCAGTCTACATCGTTGGGCTTACGCCCTCAAAAAAATATAGTACAAAAAGTGCCATTGGCACATAAATAGTCTGACACCATCTAAGGTCGAGGCTTATTGGCCCTTTCTTAGTAAACGACGGTGTTTGCAAGACGCTGGAATAGCTGGACCCAAGTTTGAGGCACCCCTACTATGTGTGGTTGAATAGCCAGGGGGACATCCTCTATCTCGGCCATAGGAATGGCACGCGTGAGAGAAATGAGATTCCGATCCACTCGTCGCAAGACTCTATCAACCTCTCTGGCTGGGGGTCCTCCTACAGTTGATGGTCCTCCTACTGTTGTTGTTCCTGCCACTAGTCGAGGATGACGTCGAGTCCTGGTAAAGTCTCTTGTTCGAACAAGCCCCACATATGTACATAACAGATTCACAAGTTAGTACTCTACACATGCTTAAAAAGGATATATATGAAAATTAAAAATTTAATAGACTTCAAAAAATATATGTTACCTATATTTCCACGCTCTTCGTCGAGAGGCACAGGCGTGTATGGATATCTAAGGAAGTTGATCCCTACATAGGGACCAGGATCTGACGTCCCTACTAGTCAAAAAACTTATCATTGAAGGCCTCTATAGTCCTCCCTCCACCCTATCTAGGCAGTAAAGTCTCCCACTTGCTCATTGTTGGGAAAGAGGCTACATGCCCTCGTACTGTCTCTCTGGGATTGAAACTGGGCACCCTCTTAAAGAATAAGGAGCATAAAATGGTACCAACCCCGAATTTCCTTTTGTTATGCCTACGACACTCTATGATTTGTCTCTTCATCCATACAAGCATGGTGGTACTCCATTCAAATATTGTTTCCTCCAAACACTAAATTGCACAATGCATATGTGCGCGTGAGGCTTGATGGAGTGTCATGGATCCAGTAATCCTCCCGATCAGAAGTAGGATCACTCATAAAGAGAGGTTGTTGATCTTGTGAATCATCATTGAGAACCCACCTTTTCAGTACCAGCCTCACAATACATTTTGATATAATCCTCAATGTTGAATAGCTCCACAGGAAAGGTCCTCAAATTGATTGGTTCCTCTCTTCTTGAGAGGCTAGTCAGAAAATAAATGTCCTTTGTAGTCAGGGTCAGTGACTGACCCTCCATCATAAAAGCTTCAGCATCAAGATGCCAATACTCCACAAGAGCGTTAAGCAACCTCGGGTGTGCCCTCATAAATGGACACTGGAAAAATTTCCACAAACCACATTGTTTCAGTGCGGCGATGACCATAGGGTCCTCCTCGACCAAGCTATCAAGCTCCTCATTCTCTCTCTCCCTCCAGTGAACATACATCCTATCACATGAAATATTGGAGAGTTGTTAATGCTTTCTTTTTCATTTTTTCTTAATCTAAAAGGATGTATATGTGGGTTGTTTACTACACAGTCTCATGTGTACTTGGGTTGTTTATTCTTCTGCCCGAGTACATACCCAGGCTGGCTTTGGATAGCCCTCATACACACAGACGTGACCCTTTTACAAGGGTGTTCCCATCCCAAACCTCAAATTAACTTAAAAGGGAAGAATTGAAATGCAAGAGGAATTTTGATGTACTTACTTGGTCCAAGAAAGAGGGTGTTTCGTCCACTGTATCTCCCAGAATCCACTCTTTTGATGAAGGGTTTTTTTTACCTTTTTTGTAATTTCCAATTCGCAATGGTGAAAACGAGCTATCCACCTCTATTTATAGACTTTTTTTTTCCTTTCTGCCCCTTTTTGTGTTGGTTGTGGAGCCTGATTATCTTTCTGATTCATAGGTCCTTGTTTTCAGCCATGTTTATACCCCATGAAGTATTTACACCCCATAAGTATGTACACTCTTCCACGTGGGGGAGTGCAGAGGGGGGGTGCCCCCTCTGCGGGGTCCGGGGGGGCTATCCCCCCGGCTGGGGGTTCGGGGGGCAAGTGGGCCCCCAGTAGAGGTTCGGGGGCAGCGTCCCCCGATGGGGGTTCCGGGGCAAAGCCCCCGAAGAAAAAATTGCCTTGTAAAAGTATATTGTAATTTCATTGTAAATCTGGACCGTTCATTATAAGGTCGCAGATCTAACGATAGAGATTATGTTAGGGTTTTTTTCCCCAGAAGGCAACCCTCTTTATGAGGGAAATGTATCGCGGCTATGGTGGATGGTGAATATTGAATTTTGAGAGAGGAGACTGTGAGAGAAAGAAGAGGAAGTTACAGAGGGTTTTGCTGTAGATTGTATCCCTTCATTTGTTGGATAATAATAAAGGAAGGACCTGGCAATTTATTTGGTGGACGTAGCCCACACTGGGTGAACCACATAAATATGTGTCTCTCTTGTATTGTGTGTCTTATGTGCTTTGTTTCTGCACTTGTTTTATTTTATTTCTCTGCGGTCCTGTTTTTCTAACAACTGGTATCAGAGCATAAGGTAACTCGCAAGAAAAGAGGGTTCCTGGTTTGAGTGGGAGCAATGTCGGAAGATGGAAAGTTTAGGGTCGAGAAATTTAACAACCAAAACTACCAGTTATGGAAGATGTAGATGGAAGACTATTTATATCAGAAGGATCTATTCCTACCATTGAGTGGAGTAGCAAATAAGTCGGCGGCCATGAAGGACGAAGAATGGGATATTCTTGACAGAAAGGCTCTAGGAACGATACGGCTGAGCTTGGCAGCATCGATGGATTTCAATATTTCGAAAGAAAAGACAATGAAGGGTTTGATGGACACATTGGCCAAATTGTATGAAAAACCCTCAGCGTCGAATAAGGTATTTCTAATGAAGAGATTATTTAATATGAAGATGTCAGAAGGTGGGTCTATTGCAGATCATTTAAATGAATTTAATACGGTTACTAATCAACTAAGTTCTGTAAAAGTGGACTTTGATGATGAGGTTAGGACTCTTCTAATCTTGTGCTCATTGCCATAAATTTGGAATGGCTTGGTCATGGCTGTAAGTAACTCTGTCTCTGATTCAAATACTTTAAAATTCGATGATGTTGTTGGTGTTATCCTTAGTGAGTAAATGCGACGAAAAAGAACAGGTGAGACATCAGGAAATGCGTTGAAAATGGAGAACAGGGGAAGACAAAAGGATAGAGGAAAGGGCTCAGGAAACCGCGGAAATTCTAGGAAGGGCAGATCCAAATCCAGACTTGGAAAGATAGAGTGTTGGAATTGTGGGAAGAAAGGACATCTAAAGAAAGACTGCAG
>ML787488.1:128090-148212 GCA_009831015.1 Picea engelmannii
TGTTGTAAAGGGGTTTGCACAAAAGAAAGGTATATATTTTGATGAAATATTTTCTCCTGTTGTTAAAATGACTTCAATTAGGACTATTTTAAGTCTTGTGGCAGTAGAAGATTTGCATCTTGAACAGTTAGATGTAAAAACAATTTTTCTCCATGGGGATTTGGAGGAAGGGATTTATATGCAGCAGCCACAGGGGTATGAGGTCAAAGGGAAGGAGAATTTGGTATGCAGGTTGAAGAAGAGATTGTATGGCCAAAAGTAAGCTCCAAGGCAGTGGTATTTGAAGTTTGATAGGTTTATGACAGAACATGGTTATAGTAGATTCCATTCTGATCACTGTGTTTATTTTAAAAGGCTAGAAAATGGAAGCTTTATTATCTTGCTATTGTATGTAGATGACATGCTTATTGCAGGGACTAATATGCAGGATATAAATGTGCTCAAGAAGAAATTAGCCAATTCATTTGAGATGAAGGATTTGGGTGTTGCAAAGAAAATCCTTGGCATGAGAATAATAAGAGACAGGAAAAATCGCAAACTGAAATTGTCTCAGGGTGATTACACAGAGAAGGTGTTGGAGAGGTTTAGAATGCAGAATGCAAAACCAGTTAGTACAGCTTTGGCCAACCATTTCAAATTAACTAAGGAAATGTGTCCCAAGACACAGGAGGAGATAGAATACATGTCCAGGGTCCCTTATTCATCAGCAGTTGGCAGCTTGATGTATGCAATGGTTTGCACAAGACCAGATATTGTACATGCAGTGGGAGTTGTGAGCAGGTATATGAACAATCCAGGTAAAGAACATTGGGAGGCATTAAAGTGGATTCTCAGGTATTTGAGAGGTACTACTACACATGCATTATGTTTTGGAGGTTCATACACTTTTCTATAGGGATATGTTGATTCAGATATGGAAGGTGATAAAGACAGCAAGAGGAGCACCACAGGGTATGTTTTTACTATAGGTGGAACAGCAGTAAGTTGGATTTCGAAACTGCAAAAGGTTGTTGCACTTTCAACAATAGAGGCAGAGTATGTTGTTGCTACAGAGGCTAGTAAAGAGATTATTTGGTTACAAAGGTTTATGGAGGAATTGGGAAAGAAGAAGGATAACAGTCGGTTGTACTGTGACAGTCAGAGTGCCATTCACCTTGCAAAGAACTCAGCCTTCCATTCGAAGACTAAGCATATACAGTTGAGATACCACTTCATATGATCCACCTTGGAAGATGGAAAAATGAAGCTAGAAAAGATACACACTAGCCAGAATCCTGTAGACATGTTAACAAAGGGAGTAACCAGGGAGAAACTGAGTTCCTGCTTAGTTTCAATTGGTCTTCAAGAATGAAGATGAAAATGAGAAATTTGCCAGGTCCAGGAAGGTTCAGAGTCCAGCATATACAGTAGTGATGGAGTTGTTGAGATCAATCTCCAAGTGGGAGATTGTTGGTTGTGGAGCTTGATTATCTTCCTGATTTAGAGGTCCTTGTTTTCATCCATGTTTATACCCCATGAAGTATTTACACCCCATAAGTATGTACACTCTTCCACACGGGGGAGTGCAGAGGGGGGGTACCCCCTCTGTAGGGTCTGAGGGGGATATCCCCCCGGCTGCGGGGTCTGGGGGAAAGAGGGCCCCCAGCAGGGGTTCAGGGGCAGCATCCCTCGATGGGGGTTCGGGGGCGAAGCCCCCGAAGCAAAAATTACCTTGTAAAAGTATATTGTAATTTCATTGTAAATCTGGACCATTCATTATAAGGTCGCAAATCTAATGGTAGAGATTATGTTAGGGTTTTTTTCCCTAGAAGGCAACCCTCTTTATGAGGGAAATGTATCGCGGCTATGGTGGATGGTGAATATTGTATTCTGAGAGAGGAGATTGTGAGAGAAAGAAGAGGAAGTTACAACGGGTTTTGTTGTAGGTTGTATCCCTTCATTTGCTGGATAATAATAAAGGAAGGACCTGGCAATTTATGTTGTGGACATAGCCCACACTGGGTGAACCATGTAAATCTATGTCTCTCTTGTATTGTGTGTCTTCTGTGTTTTGTTTCTGCATTTGTTTTATTTTATTGCTCTGCGGTCCTGTTTTTCTAACATTTTGGTCCCCTTTGTCATTTTTCCTGGCTTGGTGGCTACTCGAATTCACTTCTGAGCTATCTATTAGTCATTCTGATACTTTTCTCCTTTCAGTTTGGTAATTATTTTTGGGATTGGTTACACTTTCATCATCCTTTGGTAAAAGTCATTTCTTTTCCAGTTTTTGCATATAAGTTAGGATTTCATTCCCACTTTCTGCATCTCATTGTATTTTCCACTTTGCCATAGGATATACCCCACCGAAGTGTGACACAGAACCTTTTTTGTTGCTTTAGAAGTGTCGTAATTAGGTAGTAGAGCCTACCTCTACATGGATTCCCTAGGTAGATCCTTTGCTACATTTTGTTATCCATGTTGTCAATTTTGACTATAGGATTGGGAGTCCCCGTTTAGTCCCATCATGATTACATATCGAAGCCTCATTCTTTTTTCTAATCATCATTCTTGGCGTTACCCTTGGGACTCCCTAATGAGCACGCTTTGTTGTCTTTCAAGATCGCTTTAAAATTCAAAAGCAACATCCAATGAGACTGTATTTATTATTTTCGATCTTGTCTGGATTACTTGAGAAAAGTAGCCCCCTGGAGTCTTCTTTAAGCCCTTTTCAGACTCTCTAAAATCGAAAATATTGTCAAGCAATCTTGTTTCCCTTAACGCTCGCCCATCAAAAATTTAAGGTGCATTTGTTTGGCGGTAGTTTACCCCTTTTCCAATCCACATGGCTAATTTTACAAATAAAGGTATGCTCTAGGAACTTCGGTTCGCTAGAAGAGTATTCTCAGGCATAAGTTTAACCCTTTTTCGAGCCTGAGGGACTAAATTTTCGAAAAAGGAACATTCTCCTTGGTTTTGGTTTATCACCTTTTTCAGGCCTTCGAGAATACTTATGAAAAAGGAACCCCCTTGGAGTCCATAGTTAAGCTCTTTTCAGACTCCCTAAAATTGAAAAGATCGTCGAGTGACCTTGTTCCTTCACACTCGTTAAATTGGTCCATAAGAACATCTACTTGACATGAGTTTAACCCTTTTTCCAGCCAGTAGATTATAGCGGAAAAAGGTATGCCTTGGGAGATTCATCTCACCGGGAGATTTCTCTTCAATTACTTTTACACTTTTTCAGGCTGAGGAGACTAAAATCAGAAAAAGGCTATGAGTCCATAGTTAATCTCTTTTTAGACTCCTTAAAATTGAAAATATTGTTGAGTGATATTGTCTTTGTCACACTCGTTAAAATGGTTTTGAAAAGACATATTTTCGGTGCAAGTTTAACCCTTTTTCGAGCTGATTGGACTCACTACAAAAATGGTACTCCCTGGACTCTTCTTTTTCATTTTTTCAAAATCTCTAAACGTGAAAAAACTATCGAGCTTACCTTCTTTGGGCTCGTAAAAATTCACATAGAAGGGCTCTTACTATGTCATGCTTAATCGCATTGTTGGTCTCATATTTGCATCTTTGGCCTAATGTCGGATCGATGTTGCTCTCAACTAAACCTTTAAATCATTCCTTATACACAAGTCTTGCAACATTTTTTTCCTCTGTGATCTGACATCTTGACCCATGGAGGAATTTTCCCCGAGTGTCCTTATCCTGCACATGTCTCCTTGCCCTGAGAATTAGTATGTTCCATGCACTTGGAACCAATTTTCTTTCTCATGACACTCGTCCCTCCTTTGTAACGTAGCATTCTTTTATTATTTTTCAAACTCGTTTAAAAATTGAAAAAGACAAAAAAATCAAATATTCCAAAAAGAGGGGACAAGAAATATACATTATTTTTTGGGGGGGAGAAAAGATACTCTCCCTTAGACAAAGCACATCCTTCCATTTGTTCGTCAATCATTGGGATCTAGTATGACCTTAGGAAGTTTTTCTCACTACATAGAGTTGTTTCCTCCTCTGTTTGGTTACTCTTCCAAACATTTGGAGAGTTTGTGGTGCCTCCTGCATCACAGACTTATGTCAATGTTACGTTGCCTGAGTCTGATCATCTTTCGTGCTTTTGTCCAAGGGAAATTTTACCCAACCTGAGTCAACCTTTTTGTAGTTTGTCTCTTTACTTTCATGAGTCGACCATCCTGAGAGTATAGTCAAGTCTAGATTCAAAATCAACGAAGTTCTCTGCCTGATAATCGAGATCCTCCAGTCTTTTCCTGATGGCTTGTCGAAGACCTCAGAGTAGTGACTCTTCCACTCTCATTTTACTCCTACCTAAGTTTTTAATACCTTGAAGTTGTTTCTTGATCTATGAAGTTTTCATCTCTAGCCGCAGGTGTCCCTAGATTCTTGAATATGCATATTGTACTTATATATCTTCGACTGATTTTGAGAGGTAGATCCTTTGTGTATTGCTCATGGATACACTTTATATAGTTATATGATATGGATATGCAGTGTATTTTATTGGCATCCATGATTTAGTTCATCCTGATCATGGGTATGCCCACCCTGGAGAGACAATTGTTGTTTTGCAAACGGCACCTCCCAAACTCTAGCCCCAGACTCACTCGATTTCATGCATTCTAATTGGTGAAGATATTGTAATGTATTTAGGCCATCATTTGATCTTCTGACCTCATACATTAGGGGGAATATGTTATAGCCCTAAAATTCCCTACTCATGCATACATGGCATTGACCTTCCTACCTACATAATTTTCCAAATCATTGTTGAGTAACTCTATTTAAAAAACCATTTTTTAGAGCATGCATGCACCCTGTTGCACTACTTCCCGCATACATATGCTTTCTTCATGCTAGACACCCCATGTACATACACTTGTTTCACACTAAACAACCCGTGTATACCTCCAAAAGTTGAAAGAATTAAAAATTTGCAAGGAATTCGGTGGAATTAATGAGCTATTGGAGGTTTCCCAACCAATTCACCTGCTATATCCCTTCCCCCAACCTAATAACCATCCTTTTTTCATATAAAAGGAGGTCATGGGGTCTCATTCCACAATCAAGCATTAGAACGGTGAAACTTTGCCTAAATTCCCTTTCCTTCCTTGCCCAAGTATTTGCAACCTTTTGTGAGTTATTGCCTCAACATTACCTCTCTATCCATTTTCTCCCATACAATACATTCCCTTCCCTTGAGGTGATCAGCATATTGTGAGAGAAGGCACTTAAAAGGTTCACTTGTAGCATTGTTAAGAGGATCCTAAACCAGGTTCGTGGAGTGTTGGCCTGCAAAGGTTGTGTTGGAAAAATAGGATCGCGAAGCAATAATATAAAAAAAATGCAAAAATAAAACATAGAATATACACAATACAATAGAGACACAGATATACATGGTTCACCCAGTGTGTGCTACGTCCACCAGAGAAATTGTCTAGTCCTTCCTTTATTATTATCTAGCAAATGAAGGGATACAACTTACATCAAACTTGTTGTAACTTCCTCTTCTTTCTCTCACAGTCACCTATCTCAGAATAAAATATTCGCAATGATACGTAGCCACAATACATTTCTCTCATAAAAGAGGGTTTCCTTCTCGGGTAAAAAACCCTAACATAACTTTTACCGTCATATCTACGACCTTATAATGAACGATTCAGATTTACTATGAAATTACAATATACATTTACAAGGAAATTTTTCCTTCGAGGGCCTACTTGCCCCTGGACCCCGCAGAGGGGGTAACCCCTCTCTACACTCCCCCACTTGGAGGGAGGAGTGTACATTCTTTCAAGATGTAAATTATTCATGGGGTGTAAACACGGCTGAAAGCAAAGACCTCTGAATCATGAAGATAATTAGGCTCCACAACTAGCAATCTCCCACTTGGAGATTGATCTCAACAACTCCACTATTGTTGTATATTTTGGACTATGATCCTTCTTGGACCTGGTAAATTTCTCATCTTCATCTTCATTCTTGAAGACCAACTGAAACTAAGCAGGAACTCAGTTTCGCCCTGGTTACTCCCTTTGTTAACATGTTTGCAGGATTATGGCTAGTGTGTATCTTTTCCAACTTCAAATGTCCATCTTCCAAGACGGATCATATGAAATGGTACCTGAATTGTATATGCATAGTCTTTGAATGCAAGGTTGATTTCTTTGCAAGATGAATGGCACTCTCATTGTCACGGTACTTTCCCAATTCCTCCATAAACCTCTGTAACCAAATCATCTCTTTACTAGCCTCTGTAGCAGCAACATACTATGTCTTTGTTGTTGAAAGTGCAACAATATTTTGCAATTTTGAAATCCAACTTACTGTTGTTCCACCTACAATAAAAACATACCATGTGGTGCTCCTCTTTCTATCTTTATCACCTGCCATACATGAATCAACATATCCCTATAGAACAGTGTTTGAACCTCCAAAACATAATGCATGAGTAGAAGTACCTCTCAAATACCCGAGAATCCACTTTACTGCCTCCCAATGTTCTTTACCCGAATTGTTCATATACCTACTCACAACTACCACTGCATGTGCAATATCTGGTTGTGCAAACCATCGCATACATCAAACTTCCAATTGTTGATGAATAAGGGACCTTGGACATGTATTATGTATCCTCCTATGTATTGGGACACATTTCCTTATTTAATTTGAAATGTCTGGCCAAAGGTGTACTAACTAGTTTTGCAATATGCATTCTAAACCTCTCCAACACC
Organism: Picea engelmannii; assembly: GCA_009831015.1. Classification (NCBI taxonomy): domain Eukaryota; kingdom Viridiplantae; phylum Streptophyta; class Pinopsida; order Pinales; family Pinaceae; genus Picea; species Picea engelmannii. The sequence goes on from ML787488.1 coordinate 134,828, forward strand.
TTCTCTATGTACTCACCTTGAGACAATGTCAATTTGCGATTTTTCATGTCTCTTTTTATTCTCATACAAAGGATTTTCTTTGCGGCACCCAAATCCTTCATCGCAAATGAATTAGATAATTTCTTCTTGAGAAAATTTATATCCTACATATTAGACCCTGCAACAAGCATGTCATCTACATACAATAGCAAGATAATATAGCTTCCATTTTCTAGCTTTTTAAAATAAACACAGTGATTAGAATGACACCTACTATAACCATGTTTTTTCATAAACCTGTCAAACTTCAAACACCACTTCCTTGGAGATTTATTTAGGCCATACAAGCTCTTCTTCAACCTACATACCAAATTCTCCTTCCCTTTGACCTCATACCATTGTGGTTGCTGCATATAAATCTCTTCCTCCAAATCCCCATGGAGAAAAGTTGTTTTTACATCTAACTGTTCAAGATGCAAATCTTCTACTACCACAAGAATTAAAATAGTCCTAATTGAAGTCATTTTAACAACAGGAGAAAATATTTCATCAAAATCTATACCTTTCGTTTGTGCAAGCCCCTTTACAACAAGTCTAGCCTTGTACCACTTTTTTCCTCCATCTTCTTCCTTCAACTTGTAAACCCATTTATTCTACAATGCTCTTTTTCCTACAGGAGTCTAGTTATTTACCAAGGAATCTATTTCCTCTTTAATGCCTTGCTCCCACTTCTTTTTGTTGTCCACCTGCATTGACTCTTCGTAACATTCTGGTTCACTAGAATCAGTCAACAATAAATAATACAATGAAGGAGAGTATCGTTCAGAGGGTCTACTTAACCTGGTAGATCTTCTAAAAACACTTGCGGGAGTTTGAGGTACCTGTTGATCCTATTGTTGTACATTATGATTTTTTGGTACCTTTGGAATTTCTTTCTCAGTGAACTCATCAAGCATTGGGTATTTTGGTTTTTCTGTTTCTTGTTTCTTTCCCTGCAATTGATCTTTGTACATGACCTTCTCATTGAATATGACATCTCTACTCCTAATGATTTTTTTATTTTCATAATCCCATAAGCGATAACCAAAATCATTAACATTGTATCCAATAAAGGTACACTTCTTGGATTTTTCCTCAAGCTTTGTTCTATTTTCTTTATCAATATGGACAAATGATTCACAACCGAAAGTATTCAAAAAAGAATAGTTTACATTTTTACCTGTCCATGCCTCCTCTGGAATTCTACCATCCAAATATCTTGAAGGTCCTCTGTTTATTAAGTAAACAACAATATCTATAGCATCTGCCCAGAACTATAAGGGAAAACCAACATGCAATCTCATACTCCTCGCATGCTCCATGATTGTCATGTTCATCCTTTCTGACACACCATTTTCTTGTGGTGTTCCTGGAACTATCTTCTCTCTATGAATCCCATGGTATGAGTAGTAATCATCAAACTCCTTGCTACAATATTCACCTCAATTGTCTGATCTGAGACACTTCAACCTTTTTCCTGTCTCATTCTCAACCAAATCTTTTCATTTCTTAAAACTATAAAAAACATCATATTTTTGTTGAATGCAATAAAACCAAGTTTTCTAGTTGCATCATCAATAAAAGTAAGATAATAATGAGAGCCACCAAGAGATGATACTTGATATGGTCCCCATACATCTATATGCACATGCTCTAACCTTTCACTCTTCTTTTCTTTTCTGACTCTTAGAAATATGACTCTCTTTTGTTTTCCATAAACACAATGCTCACAGAAATCCAAATCAATTTGTTTAAGATCTGGCAACAAATTTTTTTTGTGAAGTATTTTCATTCCCTTCTCACTCATGTGTCCAAGCCTATGATGTCACAGTGTTTTATCCACTATTTTAGAAGCTAAATAGATAGAAGAGTCAGTATTACCCGTACATAAATACAATGTACCTACCTTCTCTCCTTTTTCTATCACCAATGATCCTTTGGTGACCTTCCACACCTTATCTATAAATATGGATATAAAACCTTCACTTTCCAATTGCCCTGTTGAAATTAGATTTTTCCTTAGATCTGGAACATGTCTTACCTCTTTCAACAACCATTGGTTTACATTGCTTTGCTTTATTTTTACCTTTCCCATTCCAACAATTTTGCATGGTGCATCATCACCCAAATGAACCTGTCCAAAATCACCTTGAACATAATCTTGAAAATGTTTCCTATGGGGTGTGGCATGAAATGAATCCCCTGAATCTACTACCCAAGACTCAGAAATATTATATACAGAAAGAATCAAAGCATCTTGTAACACATCACATGTTACATTTGCTTCCTGATTTTTCTCCTGTTTTCCATCTCTTTGTTTCTTTGGAGCTATGCAGTCTTTCTTCATATGTCCTTTATTCCTACAATTCCAGCACTCTATCTCTCCAAATCTGGATTTGGATCTGCCCTTCCTAGAATTATAGCGGTTCCCTGAGCCCTTTCCTCTATCCTTTTGTCTACCCTTGTTCTCCATGTTTAACACATTACATGATGTCTCACATGTGCTTTTCCATCGCATTTCCTCGCTAAGGATAACACCAACAACATCATCAAATTTTAAAGTTTTTGAACCAGATACAGAGTTACTTACAGCCATGACCAAGCCGTTCCATCTTTCTAGTAATGAGCACAAGATTAGAAGATCCCTGACCTCATCAAAAAAGTCCACTTTTACAGAACTTAGTTGATTAGTAACCATATTAAATTCATTTAAATGATCTGCAACAGACCCACCTTCTGACATCTTCATATTAAATAATATCTTAATTAGAAATACCTTATTGGACATCGAGGGTTTTTCATACAGTTTATCTAATGCGTCCATCAACTCCTTCATTGTCTTTTATTTCAAAATATTGAAAGCCACCAACGCTGTCAGGCTTAGCCGTATCGTTCCTAGTGCCTTTCTGTCAAGAACCTCCCATTCTTTTTCCTTCATGGTCGTCGACCTTTTTTCTATTCCACCCAATGGTAGGAATAGATCCTTCTGATATAAATAATCTTACATTTGTATCTTCCATAACTGGTAGTTTTGGCCGTTAAATTTCTCAACCCTAAACTTTCCATCTTCCGCCATTGCTCCCACTCGAACCAGGAACCCTCTTTTCCTGTGAGTTACCTTTCAGTCTAATACAAGTTGTTGGAAAAAAAGGATCGTGCAACAATAAAATAAAACAAATGCAAAAATAAAACACAAAAGATACACAATACAATAGAGACATAGATATACATGGTTTACCCAGTGTGGGCTACGCCCACCAAGAAATTGCCAGGTCCTTCCTTTATTATTATCCAGCAAATGAAGGGATACAACCTATAACAAAACCATTGTAACTTCCTCTTTTTTCTCTCACAGTCTCCTATCTCAGAATAAAATATTCTCAATGATACATAGACGCAATACATTTCCCTCATAAAAGAGGGTTTCCTTCTAGGGAAAAAAACACTAACATAACTTCTATCGTCAAATCTATGACCTTATAATGAACAGTCGAGATTTACTATGAAATTAAAATATACATTTACAAGGAAATTTTTCCTTCGAGGGATTCGCCCCTGAACCCCCGCTTGCCCCTAGACCCCACTAAGGGGGTAACCCCCCTCTACACTCCCCCGCATGGAGGAGTGTACATTCTTCTGGGGTGTAAAGTCTTCATGGGGTATAAACAGGAATGAAAATAAAGACCTCTGAATCAGAAAGATAATCAGGATCTACAACCAAAAGGTTGTAAGATTCAATCTTTGATTATTGAATAAAAGAATCTCTTTTCCCTGACCCAAATGATGGTTTTTAGGTCTTTTCTTTGATTTATACATAACAATTTATATCTAACCCTAATTGATGAATAGAAATAGAATGTGTGTAGCCTTGTTTGCCTAGTTGTGGATGTAGGTCATCTTTGGGAGGAGACTTGCATCCTTGGGAGCTACAAATATTGAGGAGATTAGCACCAAACATTGGATAAAAGGTACGGTTTTTTATTTACTCTTTCATTGCTTTATGTTCATCTATTTTGGAATGTTTGGGATAGTGTAGAAATTAGATTGACTTTTAGGGAGTCATTTTCTCTATCTATACTTAAAACCTTTGTATATTTATAGGGGGATTTCCCGCTAGAAATCCCATGAATTGGCACTGCCCCAGCATGGTCAGGGGAGCGCCACCCTTCATAAATGCTCAAAAATGGTCGATTTTCCAAGAAAAAGGTGTGTTTTTGGCCTTGAAATGATGGGTTTCTTCCTCCAATATGACTTAAGGGCCATGGAAAATGTCTTTCATGGTGTCAAGGGTTTGTGACACTTAGCAAAGTGAATGTGACACTTGGTAAGGTGCATACGACACTTTGGACAATGCATGCAACACTTAACAAGGTGTATACGTCACTTTGTGACACTTAGGGTGTGAAACTCAAGTGTGATATTTCAATGTGTAACACCTTTCCATGCCATGCCTTACCTTTCCTTCACTTTCCATGCCATGTCATGCCATTCTTTAACATGACATGCCTTGTCTTTCCATGCCATGTCTTGTAATGTCTTTCCTTGCCTTACCTTGTCATGCCATGTCTTTCCTTGAATTTCCATGCCCTTCCATGACACGCCATGCCATTCCTTTCCTTGCCATTCCTTTTCATGCCTTTCCTTTCCATTCCATGGCATGCCTTGCCTTTCCCTTCCTTGTCTTGTCTTTTCTTTCCATGCCATGCCTTTCCTTTCCTTTCCATGCCATGCATTGTCTTTCCTTGCCTTTCCATACCTTACCTTTCCTTCACTTTCCATACCATGTCATTCCATGCCTTGTGGCATTCCTTCCCATGCCATGCATTTTCTTCCCATTCCATGCTATATCATGTCTTTCTTTACCTTTCCTTGTCATTCCATGTCATGCCTTACCTTTCCTTTCCATGCCATGCCTTGCATCACTTTGCCTTTCTATGCCATGTCATGCCATGCATTTCCTTACCTTTCCATGCCATGTCTTTCCATGTTGTTTCTTGTTATGTCATGCCTTGTCTTTCCATTCCATGCCTTGCCATGATGTTCCTTGTCATGTCATTCCTTTCCTTTCCATGACATGAAATGCCATGCCTTGATATGTCATGCCATGCCATGCCTTTCCTTGCTATGTCATTTCATTCCATGCCTTCTCTTTACATGCCTTTCCTTGCCTTGCCTTGTGTTTCCATGTGATTCCATGCCCTGCCTTGCATTGTCTTGCATCGCCTTTCCTTGCCATGCCATGTCATGCCTTCCCAGGCCATGCCTTGCATTTCCATGCCATACCTTTCCTTTCTATGCCATGCCTTTCCATGTCTTTCCTTTCCTTTCCATGCCATGCCTTTACTTTCCATGCCATGGCTTTCCTTGCCATGCCTTGGTCACCTCAACACTATAGTCATTTGGATATTGCATAGCTCATACCCATCCATATACATTACAAATTTCATATGAGAATCCTTATATGTATTAATGTTCAATTAAGAAATGTGTGTTTATTTACACGATGCCTTGCATCTATTATACATTCACAACATAATTTTGAGCAAGTATCGACATACCAAAGTTCCACATTTCAATTTTCATGTTTAAACAAATCACAAAACTATCATCATCATAAAACTATAACAATAAAAATAATATCCCACTACACATAAATAGATCCAAATGTTTAAATATCAAATGTATATATGATTCTAACTAAACCCAACAAATACTAAGCAATGAATCACTAAGATAAGTAAAAATCAAAGTTCTAACCTTCTAAGGCCAAAATATAGGTTGTTACATTTACACATCCCTAAAACACCACTATGATCTAAAATAGACTAATCCATCCTTGCATGTCTTTCCATGTAGATTCCCATTTTAACCTATACAACAATAAATATATATTTCTATAACATTATGCAAGGAAACATTCAAATCAAAATGTGGATTTCAAAGAAACAAGAATCACAAAAAAAGGAACATTTCTCATCCCAAGAAATACAAACAAAAAAAATCTAGGGACATATGACTTAACTTTATATCACAAATTTCCTTTCCATCCATGAAGTGTTTTTGCCTTGCCATGTCTTGTCTTTCCATGCCATGCCTTTCCTTACCATTCCATGCCTTGCCTTTCCATTCCATGCCTTTCCTTACCATGCCATACCTTTCCTTTCCATGTCATGCCTTGGCATGGCATGCTTTGCCTTGCCATGCCATATCTTTCCTTGCCTTCCCTTGCCTTGCCATGCCATGCCTTGCCTTGCCTTTCCATGTAATTCCTTGCCTTTTCATGTCATGAAATGGCATGATTTTCCTTCCCATGCCATTTATTGTCTTTCCTTTCCTTGCCTTTCCATGCCATGCCAATCCTTTCTTTTCCATGTCATGCCATGTCTTTCCATCCATTGGCTTTCCTTTCCATGCCATGCCTTCCCATGGCATCGCAAGGCAAGGCATGGCATGGCATGGAATAGTAAGGCAAGGAAAGGCATGGCATGATATGACATGGAAAGGAAAGGCAAGGCATGGCATGACATGGCATGGAAAGGCATGGCATGGCAAGGCATGGCATGGAAAGGCATGGCATGGAAAGGCAAGGCATGGCAAGGAAAGGCTTGGCATGGAAATTCAAGGCAAGGAATGGCATGGAATGGAAAGGGAAGGAAAGGTATGGCATGGAATGGCATGGAAAGGTAAGGCAAGGTAAGGCATGGCATGGAAATTCAAGGAAAGGTAATGCAAGGCATGCTATGGCAAGTCAAGGCAAGGCAAAGCATGGAAAGGTAAGGTATGGCATGACATGACATGGAAAGGCAAGGCAAGGCATGGAAATGTTGGGTATGTGTTATATTCTTTGTATTAGTAGTAGTGTCTGCGTTGCATCGAGTTCGCAGGGGGGTGTAGGGGGGGAATCCCCCCGTGCAGGGGTTTAGGGGTAGCACCCCCGAGAAAAATATTTCTAGCTCAGGAAACGTGTCACATATTTAGGTGGTTTCTCCTCACATGGTTTATTTGTCGATGGTTTTCTATTTCTGATTAAGGAATTTAGGTTGTTGACTAATCCAAGTCATTGGGTTAGGTTTTTGGATGCCACTGGCTCCTATATGTATATTGTATTGTAAACAATGTATCACGATGAATGAATATAGAATATGTTGGTTTTCCGAGTTTAGGTTTCCAAGGGAAGAATCTTTGTGTATTGTTTGTATTTTCCATTGTATCTTTGTTGTTCTTTTATTGAAAATTTGTTTGCAGTAAATATTGTACAAGGTTAAAATCTACATTTGGTATCAGAGCTTTGTTGGCTTCAGGGGGATGCCTTTGTGGTCAAGGGTTTGGATCGGGACTGTGATAAGCCTTGTTACAGTGGGAGATCTGTGGTATTGATTTTTCAAGTGAAAAGAAATGGCAAGCAATTCGAAGATGGAGATCGAGAAGTTTAATGGGAAAAGTTTTTATCTGTGGAATCTCAATATGAAATATCTATTGGTGGATAGATATTAGTGGATCATGGTAGATTCAGGTATTGCACCTACAGGAAATTTAGCAGATGACTGGAAAAAGTTGGATCGGAAGGCAAAGAGCAGAATCTGACTGTCTCTCAGATTCAATATTACAGAATGTGTCATAGGAAGCTACAGCCAAGGATTTATGGGATAATTTGGGAAATTTGTATCAGTCTAAGTCTCTAGTAAATAAACTATTCCTGAGAAAGAAGTTGTATAACCTGAGGATGAGATATGGAAACTCGGTGGCAGAGCATTTGAACGCCTTCAATACTATGGTAAGTCAGTTAGTATCTGTTGAGACTAAAATTTCAGATGAAGATAAATGTATCAGTTTATTGTTTTCTTTACTAAACTCGTGGGATAGTCTGGCTGTGACCATAGGTAGTAATAAAAATTCCTTGAAGTTTGATGAAGTGGCATCATCCTTGTTGTCGGAGGAGATGAGATGGGAGAATATGGAAGGACAGAGCATAGACGCATTATTTGCAAGAGGATGTTTCCAGGAAATAAATAGATCTAAGTTCTCAAGTGGGAGATCTAAGTCTAAGGGTATATCTAAATCTCCCGGAAATTTTTTAAAGGTCTATTGGAGATGTGGAAAAGAAGGGAACTACAAGAAGCAGTGTAGATCCAAAGTTGAGAAAAAGAAGGGATCTGAAGAATCTCCTTCTACATAAGAAAAGACCTCCAAGGAAGAAGGAGGAGATGTGTACTTGGCTTCTTCAAGAACACATGCAGATCATGAGGCATGGTTGGTTGACTTTAGTGCATCCTTTCATATGACTCCCCATAGGGAGTGGTTCTGCAAATATGAAAGGTATGATGGAGGTAATGTTTTCTTAGGTGATGATTCGACAACTAGAATCATAGGACCATGAAAAGTCAAGTTGAGGCTCATAGATGGAAGGATTAAAACACTTCCTGGTGTTCTGTACATCCCAGGTTTGGCTAGAAATTTGATTTTTGTAAGAAAAATGGATGATGCAAGGGTAAAACCAATATTTGAAAAGGAAACCTACAGGATGGTTTGAGGAGAAATGGGGTTGTTGAAGGGATTTTGGTTTGTAACTCTATATAAAATGCAAGGAAGAACTATTATTGATGGGTGAAATAGTTCCATTGTTCCTCATATTGGATTTGAAGAAGAAATAACTCCTACAGTCTCTGGAGAAAAGGTTATGTTGTGGCATCAAAGACTGGGGCATATCGGAGAAAAGGGTATTCGACTACTACACAGTAAAGGTATGGTTGAAGGTATGTCTAAATTCTCTCTGGATTTTTATTTCTGTGAACATTGTCTATATGGGAAGCATAATCAAGTAAGATTCCCCTCTGGTGCAATGAGGGAAAAAGGAATTTTACAGCTAGTTCACAGCGATGTTTTCGGACCTGTGTCAGTCCCATCATTGGGAAAATCTATCTACTATGTCTCATTTATAGATTAATTCTCGAGGAATACTTGGATATATTTCCTTAGGAAGAAATCTGAAGTCTTTGATAGGTTTAAAGAGTTTAAGGCTCTTGTTGAGAATCAAACAGAGAAAAGAATTAAGGTGCAGGGGACAAATAATGGCGGAGATTTCTGCGGGAATGAATTTGAATAATTATGTAATAAGTGTGGTATAGAAAGGAAAATGACTACTCCATATACGCCTCATCATAATGGATTTGCAGAAACGATGAACAGGACGTTGATGGAAAAATCAAGGTGCATGATCAATGGTGTCAGGTTAGGGAAAGAATTTTGGGCAGAGGCAGTGGGTACTGCATGTTACTTGGTCAATAGATCACCCTCATCAGTGTTGGATGACAAGACTCCACAAGAGGTATGGACTGGTAAGAAACCTTGTCTCACACATATCAAGGTATTTGGTTGTGATGCATATGTTCATGTTCCAAAGGAAAACAGGAGTAAGCTAGATAAGAAGGTTGAAAAGTGTATATTTATTGGATATAAAGATAGTCTAAAAGGTTATAAGCTTTGGAAACCAAAAACTAAGAAGGTAGTGTATAGCTGAGATGTAGTATTTAGAGAAATGAAGGATGCTATTAAACAGGAAGTCCTACCAAGTAAGGAAGAACCCGAGAAAATAGAGTTTGATTTAAAGGATGATGAGTCAGACTCTACAGAAGAACAAGAATTAGAAGAAGAAGATACCCATACTCTAGTATTGAGGAGATCGGTTCGAGAAAGAAGGCTACCGGAAAGGTATACTCCATCTGATTTTCGTTCAAATTTTTCTTTGTCTATTACTGATGATGATCCTAGAACTATCAGGGAGGCAGTGGATTCAGAGGATGGAAATCTCTGGAAAAGGGCCATGGACGAACAAATGGAATCATTGGATAAGAAAGAGGCTTGGGATCTAGTGGAGTTTTCGACCAGAAGAAATCCCATTGGCAGCAAATGGCTATTTAAAAAGAAGTTACATGCAAAAGGAAAAGTGGAGAAATACAAAGCTCGGTTAATAGCAAAGGGTTATTCCCAGGTTGAGGGAATTGATTTTGGTGAGATTTTTTCTCATGTTGCCAAGTTAACCTCTATAAGAATTTTGTTACCTATTGTTGTTGCATTTGATTTTGAAGTATAAAAAATGGATGTGAAGACAACATTCCTACATGGGGATCTGGAAGAAGAAATCTATATGAAACAACCAGAAGGTTATGTTGTGAAGGGAAAGAAGGAGTTGGTATGCAAGGTGAAAAATTCGTTATATGGTTTAAAACAATCACCAAGGATGTGGTATCAAAATTTTGATACTTATATGCTGGGACCTGGCTTCGCAAGAAGCAAAGAGGATCATTGTGTGTATTTTAAATTAATTGGTGATCATTTGATTTATTTGGTCTTGTATGTGGATGACATGTTGTTGATAGGAAACAACAAGGAGATTATCCAGGATGTGAAAACTCAGTTGTCCTCTAAATTTGACATGAAGGATCTTGGTGCTTCAAATTTCATTTTGGGCATGGAAATTAAAAGAGATAGGAAAAAGAGGAAACTCTGGATAAACCAGAGAAAATATGTTGAGACAATATTGCAGAGGTTTAATATGAAGGAATGTAAACCAGTCAAGGTCCTATTCATGTTGGTGTAAAGTTATGTGTGGATTAATGTCCCAGGACACGGGAAGAGGAGGAGGACATGTCTCGTGCTCCATATGCGAGTGCAATTGGTATTTTGATGTATGCAATGGTCTATACTAGACCAGACATTGCACATGCAATGGGAGTTTTGAGCATGTATATGTCAAAACCAAGGAAGGATCACTGGACAACAGTAAAAAGGGTTTTCAGGTATTTGTGTGGCACTGCTAGCTATGGATTGTACTACCAAGGAAGACCGTGATTGGACAGAGTGGTGGATATACATGGCTTTGTGGATGCATATTGGGCTAGAGATCTAGATCATAGGAGATCTACAAGTGGGTATGTGTTTAACCTGTTTGGAGGAGCAATAAGTTGGATGAGCAAAAGACAGGTTGTGGTGGCACTTTCAACTACATAACCTGAATACATGGCAACCACTCATGAAATTAAGGAAGCAGTATGGTTACAAAGATTGTGTTCAGGTATTGGGTTGGTACAACAAGCTATAAGGATATATTTTGACAGTCAAAGTGCAATTTTTTTGGCGAAGAACTCGGCTTATCATTCAAAGACAAAGCATATTGATATTCAATATCACTTTGTGAGAGACATGATTGAAGAAAAGAAAGTATTTCTAATGAAGGTGGACACTTTGAAGAATGTTGCAGATTCATTAAAAAAATCTGTGAGCATAGAGAAGTTATCTTGGTGTAGAGGATCCATGGGCATTGTTGCCCTAGATTGTTGACTATGTAGCCTTGTAACCCCATGTATGCAAAGAAAACAACAAGTGGGAGAATGTTGGGTATGTGTTATATTCTTTGCATGAGTAGTAGTGTTTGTGTTGTGTTGGACGCGCAGGGGGTTTTGAGGGGGGGTGCAGGGGAGTGAATCCCCCTACACAGAGGTTTGGAGGTAGTACCCCTAAGAAAAAAAATTCTACCTCGAGTAACATGTCACATATTTAGGTGTTTTTTCGGCACATGGTTTCTTTGTCGATGGTTTTCTATTTTTGGTTAAGGAATTAGGGTTGTTGACTAATCCAATTCATTGGGTTAGGGTTTTGGATGTCATTGGATCCTATATGTATATTGTATTGTAAACAATTTATCATGATGAATGAATAAAGAATATGTTGGTTTTTTCAGTTTGGGTTTCCAGGGGAAAAATCTTTGTGTATTGTTTGTATTTTCCATTGTATCTTTTATGTTCTTTTACTGAAAATATGTTTGTAGTAAATATTGTACAAGGTTAAAATATACAGGAAAGGCATGGCATGGCATGGAAAGGCATGGCCACGCCTTTCCTTACCTTCAATTTACATGCCATGTCATGTCATGTCTTGCCTTGCCATGCCATCCCATGCCATTCCTTTCCTAGCCTTGCCTTGCCTTTCCTTCCTTTGCCTTTCCTTTCCTTGTGTTTCTTTCCCTTGCCTTCCCTTGCCTTGCCTTGCCTTTCCATGCCATGTCATGCCTTGCCATTCCTTGACTTTCCATGCCATGCCTTGCCTTCCCATGCCTTGCCTTGTCATGCCATGCCATGCCTTGTCATGCCTTGCCATGCCTTGCCTTGTATTTCCTTTCCATGTCATGCCATTCCATACCTTGCATTTTCATGCTTTGCCTTGCCTTGCCTTGACTTGCCATGCCATGTCATGCCTTTCATTTCCTTGCCTTGAATTGTCATGCCATGTGTTTCCTTTCATTGCCTTGCCTTTCCTTTCCATGCCATGTCATGGAATGATTTTCCTTTCCATGCTATGTATTACCTTGCCTTCTCTTGCCTTACCATGCCATGCCTTTCCTTTCCTTGCCATGCCATGCCTTACCTTTGTAACGCTCTAATTTACTTATAACAACCATTAATTTAGAATAGAACAGTAAATTTAAATTTTACTCAAAATTCACTTAAGCTAGCACATTCAATTCAATATTTCAATAAATTAAATTTACTAACAATTTACATACCTAACTCTGATGCTATCCGTCGCTTGATGCTATCCGCCGCTTGAACCTGACGCTGCTCCTTAGGACACCCCAAAACCAGCCACCCTACCGACTAGTATGCCTAGCCCTAAGACATCAATGGATGTCCTAGCCCTCCGAGCCCAAAACCTCTGCAGCCCCGGTGCACTGTAAATCCCACTGTAAAATTTCACTCCCAATCCTCCAAGCTTCCCCTCTCGTAGAATGAATGAATCCCCTTCATAATCCTTCTCCACTTCCCTTATTCCTCCTTCACTGCCCCCGCACATTTACTCCCACCTAACTCTTTATTACCCTTATCCCATTCTTAATTGCCTTATCCCTTATTAATTGTCTTATCCCTTATTTAATTGTCTTATCCCTTATTTAAATGTTTCCCTTTTATGTATTGGTTACGTTATCCCCCTATGGGATACGTAACCCCATTTAACATTATATTTCATTTTCCCCCCTTTGTTTAATACTTAATCAATCAATTAATTAATTAATAATCAATTTAATCATTAACCATTAATTTAATACTTAATCAATTAATGACTCGCTTAATAATTAATCATTCATTAACCCTCATGTACACTATTTAATAATATCCAATTAGAAATATTATTTTATGATATAAATACAATTTAGATAATCTTTAGGATTACTATTAAATTAACCATCTTAATAATTAAGGGTCATTACATACACCCACCCTTCAAGAAAATTCGTCCCGAAGTTAAGGTATCTTATGGTACAAAGAACAAGAACATGGTTCACACATTCATAATAAGTAACCGACATTATTAGT
>ML787488.1:152902-165387 GCA_009831015.1 Picea engelmannii
ATATACGACACATACTTGACCAGTTCCATAAACCTGATCTCGTATTCTTCTACCGTTTTGTTTCCCTGTATTAAGGCATGAAATGCCCCAACCTGTTGTTCCTCGTAGTACGCCGGTAGATATTTCCTCCTGAACCTTTCCTCAAAAAGTTCCCAAGATACCATGTCTGGGGTAAGGTGCAGTTGTCTTTCCAGGTTACCCCACCAGTTCAGGGCACTGTCCCTTAACTGAAAAATGGCAATCTTCGCCTTTGAGTTGGACGCATAGTCCCTTAAGGCAAAACACTTGGTCATGTCTTCCAACCATGCCTCTGCACGTTCACTGGCGCGTCCTCCGGCAAACTCTGGAAGTTTGATCTTTTGCATCTCTCACGTGATGTCTTTAGGTGGAGGTCCTCCCCCTGAATCCCTCGACGCTTCTGGATTAGACTCTCTAGACGGTGGGGGTTCCACTTCAGTTCCTGTCGGTTGTCGCCCTTTTAAAGTATCGTTGATGGCTTCCAACGAGCGCAGTATGAGGGCGAGTTCGGGCGATGGTGGTGGTGGCGCTGGCGGTACTTGCGACGATGATTCCCCACCTCGACCTCCTCGAGTCCTGACCATCCTGTGTGCTTTGACCTGCATCAACCAAAGTTGTCAGGGTGAGTTCCAGGATGTTTTAAATTGGTGCTATAAAACTTTAGAAACAGGTTTAGGCATAAGTTTTCTTTACTTGTCTGTAAACAGACGTTACTCCATCAGGGGATTGGCTCGGTTAGGGTTAGGTTTAAGCATATAAGCTTCGTTTCATCGTCCCTACGAAAACAACTATTGGTTTTCTTTGCCCTGTGGCTATGCTATCTTTTCGCTTCACTCGCGACTTCCTAGGCTTACGCTCCTAATGCATATGTCGCCTCATTCTCGCTTGTCCTATCTAAGTCCGTTTAACTCTTCGCTTATAACTAAATATCCTTTGATGCTTGACTCGGGAGATTTTCCTTGGCGTATAGTGTTGGCGTTGTCAATTGTTGCATTGAGATTTATCATTGACTTGACTGGTGGAATGGAGTGGAGGGACTTGGCGCTTGACTTGTTTGAATCGCCGATTTTTTTGTTTTGCAGTGCACGCCCATTGAGCCCGTTTGTAAGATCCTCCACTCTGTGTCTTGTTTACTGGCACTCAGGCGCTCGATCGTGGTTAACTCATGTTGTATTGCAGGTTCCTGTCTCGATGTTTTTAGTCAAAGTGATTAATCACTTTGAAATATAGCATGAACCATAAATTTTAAATATAATTAATTAATTAATCATAATAGTTAGAACTATAATTAAATTATATTTTTTTTTTTTTTAAATTTAAAACGTAACATAAAAGAAAACTATATTTTAATTAAACTATATAGTCAAATTAATTTAAGAACCAAGGCGTGGTGTACTGGCAGGCGGACTTTGTTAAGGCATAGCCGGTGGAGGAGGTCCGAGGTTCAATCCTCGTGGACTCATAAATTTTTCTTTGCCTCTCATTATTCGACTTAACTAAAATCTTATTAAACTAATTAACTTAACTTAACTTAATTTAATCTTAACTTAATTTAACTAATTTAACTTAATTTAATGTAATTAATTTATCTTAATTTAATTTAGAATTAAAACAACATAAAAAAAATTACTTTGACACCCTTTTTTGTTTTTGTTTTGATTTTATATAATTATGGCAATTAAAATAATAAAATAAATAAAAATTTTACTATTTAAACAAATAAAATACATAAAAAATTTACGATTTAAACAAATAAAATAGTAAAATAAATAAAAAAAAAAAAATTTACGATTTAAACCATAAAATAAATGGGAACGGGCTTGGCAGGTGGCATGCATTTCGTTTGCATGTACGACTAGTGTTTTACAAAGCCCTAAGTCCAACTGTGATGACAGCATAACGTGTAAGGCATGAATGCACACAGATTCCAACAAATAACCTCTGGATTGACAGCAAAAGAGGAAAAATCAAAGCTTCCCTCTGCACTAGGATAGTTTCCTGCCGATGCATTTCCTTCCTCCTTGCACAATTCCTGGGTTTTGTTGTTTCTACGATATGAAGGAGTACAACTGAATACAAATAGATCTCTTATCTCCTATCGAGTTAGTGGTAGAGCAACAACTGAAATGGCAGTTTCAGCTTTCTCGTTCAATTTATGGCCTCCCAGTAAAAGAACCAGAGCTGCAGTGGTGGAGCGCATGGTGAAAGCACTCTCATCCCCTTCAATACTCTCTAAGAAATATGGTCAGTTTGATTCCGAACAAGCTCAGGTTCACGCCAAAAAAATAGAAGAAGAAGCATTTTCAGCCACTCGAAATTTTGCAGCTACAATTCCAGGAGATAGTGGAAGTCATGTATTACAATTTTATTCAAAAGAGGTCAGTAAGCTTATGTTAGATACTGCTAAACTATGCTAAACTATGCTAAGCCTATTTTAGATACTGCTAAACTACTGTGGGTGTAATATTGACGCTTTGTTATTCATTTCATTTTTAAAATTTCAATATTCTGCAATTTGTTATAGCAATAGTTGCTCACAGACTGAAATTATTTAAATTTGTAAGTCTTCTTCATAAATGCAGAAACTACACAAGCCTGAGGGGTTAGTTCCGCTGGTTGTTGTCAATGTTGCCGGGCGTTTGGATAGTTCGGTGCCAACAGGTGCTCGGTTTGAATCCCCTTGCGTTAGGTGTAGTAGTCTAATGCCACAGGTTTACTAGGGATGTTGTCTTTTCTTTGGAAAAAATGCAGAAAATACATAAATGCATTGACTTATAATTATGTTTTTGTTCGTTTTCGATCGGTGAAGAAGAACGATAGTTTTGTCTGAATGGAGCTTGCGAATGTTGGGCTGCTCCCTCAGCTCTTCCAGCGGCTAGGAACTATTATTACCGCGAATTGTCCTAAACCCAGTTCTATTCGTCGTCAGCAGCTCATACGAGAATGCCCAATACTGTCCAATGCTCTGGATGAAGGGCTTATAAACACGTAGATGATATTGCTCTTTTGGGTTTATTCGGGGATTTGGGTAACTTACCTGGTAAATATAAGTACCTGTCCCAAACAATTTTGGACTTGCAGAATGATAAGTATTGTGTATTTTCATGCCTACCTTTTGAAATATGAGAGTGACCTTTGTTTGCCTCCTGTTTGCCTGTGTTGTGAAATACGCCTTCGTGGGCTTCCCTTGATGTCGTGGTGCTTAGTTTCGAGAGTTGATGCCGATTTCTTTAAAACTGCAATGGGTTTGTTAAGCTTATTCGAATAAATATTTATAGAGACTGACTGAGGATTCAACGAAGCAATCGAGGCCATCATTGCCAGCCGTGTTCTGTGTTCTCGCACTAGGTTTTACACCGTTTATATCATGTGTGGCACCTATTGTATGAACGCCGATAAAATCTTCTCATCCCAAGTAGGGATTTTCCAATTCAAATGCTTCTATTTTTTCTCCATTTTCAATAGGTTTCGTGTGTTTGCGCAATTGCGTTGTGAAGAGGCGGACTTTAGAAAAGAATTTGGCATATAAATTTCATTTATTTTCATTCTTACTTATTTGATTTTATGTCTATTCTTTGGTTTAGTTTGTTTTTTAACACTGTAATCAACCCAAATTGTCATAAAGACAAAAACCTATCTGAATACATAACAAGGGAAAGGGATCAAAGAGGTTCTGCGCTCACGCCCTATCGTTATCAAATAGGTTTCGTTGCCCCCATTTCCTATTACCGTTTCGCTGCTTGTTCTTCCCCTTCGCCTGAGAATAAGAAATTACCTTCGATGGGAGCTTACTCTTACTTAAGTAAGAGGGAAACTCGCTTGCCCACTGGAAAGACTGAAACTTGAAAATGAAGGTAAGATTTATCTTATTCTTCCTAAAAAAAAAAGGACTGCGTAACTAGGGTGAGAAGCGAGCTGAGATGCCACGGGATTCTCCTTCTGCATCTTTTCCAATGCTTCTTTCTCTAAGAGCACATGCCAAATGGGCCCAATTATGCACCTGGCTGCTTATGACTCCTAAACCTTCTCAGATCATGAACATTAACTCAGCGTAGCTATGATGTAAGATATGATTAAACAAAGCTAGGTTCAGGTTCAGCACAATCAAAAGGAAGGAAGAAGACATTACTCATTTATTATCAGAAAAGTTGCATTTCTTCTAAAGAAGCTAATCAATTTTGTCTGAGGTGTTCTATATTTTATATAATCGTTAAAATGTTTATTCACTGTTTTACCTGGTAAATTTCTTTTGCATTTATTTATTTTACTTTTATTTTTATTAATTTTCTATGTTTTATGTGCAGGTTAAGCAGGCCCTCGGTTCCAGATTTGAACCAGGGCTCTGATACCAAGTGTAACGCTCTAATTTACTTATAACAACCATTAATTTAGAACAGAACAGTAAATTTAAATTTTACTCAAAATTCACTTAAGCTAGCACATTCAATTCAATATTTCAATAAATTAAATTTACTAACAATTTACATACCTAACTCTGATGTTATCCGCCGCTTGAACCTAACGCTGCTCCTTAGGACACCCCAAAACCAGCCACCCTACCGACTAGTACGCCTATCCCTAAGACATCAATGGACGTCCTAGCCCTCCGAGCCCAAAACCTCTGCAGCCCCGGTGCACTGTAAATCCCACTGTAAAATTTCACTCCCAATCCTCCAAGCTTCCCCTCTCGTAGAATGAATGAATCCCCTTCATAATCCTTCTCCACTTCCCTTATTCCTCCTTCACCGCCCCCGCACATTTACTCCCACCTAACTCTTTATTACCCTTATCCCATTCTTAATTGCCTTATCCCTTATTAATTGTCTTATCCCTTATTTAATTGTCTTATCCCTTATTTAAATGTTTCCCTTTTACGTATTGGTTACGTTATCCCCCTATGTGATACGTAACCCCATTTAACATTATATTTCATTTTCCCCCCTTTGTTTAATACTTAATTAATCAATTAATTAATTAATAATCAATTTAATCATTAACCATTAATTTAATACTTAATCAATTAATGAATCACTTAATAATTAATCATTCATTAACCCTCATGTACACTATTTAATAATATCCAATTAGAAATATTATTTTATGATATAAATACAATTTAGATAATCTTTAGGATTATTATTAAATTAACCATATTAATAATTAAGGGTCATTACAACCTTGCCATGTCATTCCAGGGCATGATTTTCCTTGCCATGCTATGTCTTTTCTTGTCTTCCCCTTCCTTTCAATGCATAACCATGTCTTTACTTGCCATGTCATGTCATGCCATCCCATGGCATGGCAAGGAAAGGCAAGGCATGGCATGGCATGGAATAGCAAGCCAAGGCATGGCATGGCATGGAAATCCAGGGCATGGCATGGCATGGCAAGGCAAGGCAAGGCAAGGCATGGCAAGGCTTGGCATGGAAATTCAAGGCAAGGTATGGCTTGGCATGGCATGGCAAGCAAAGGCATGGTGTGGCATGACAAGGGAAGGAAAGGCATGGCATGGCATGGCATGACAAGGCAAGGTAAGGCATGGAAAGGCAAGGGATGGCATGGCATGGCATGGAAAGCCAAGGCATGGCATGGAAAACCAAGGCATGGCATGGAATGGAAAGTCAAGGCAAGGCATGGCATGGAAATTCAAGTCAAGGCAATGCAAGGCATGGCATGGCAAGGCAAGGCAAGGAAAATCATGGCAAGGAAAGGTATGGCATGGCAGGACATGGCAAGGAAAGGCATGGCATGGCATGGCAAGAAATGAAAAGGCATGGCATGGCATGGCAAGGCAAGGCATGGCATGGCATGACATGGAAATTCAAGGCAAGGCATGGCATGGCATGGAATAGAAAGGAAAGACATGTTATGGCATGCAAAAGCAAGGCATGGCATGGCATGGAAATTCAAGGCCTGACATGGCATGGCAGGAAAATGTTAGGCAAGCAAGGAAAGGAAAGGAAAGGAAAGAAAAGGGAAGGCTAAATATAGTTCCCTAACAACAAAAAAGAACCACAAAATACAAGAATACCATAACAACCATAAAATGAAGCCAAAATTTCAATCACTCATAAAACAAATTTCAATCATTACCTCTTGGGGAAACCACTGCATATATGTTCCTTACAAAAAATAGATTTTAAACGCGTGAGTCCACTAAATGAACAAAGCATAAAACATTTATGCTAGTTATTCAAAAATTAATAGAAGGTTTCAACGAATCTGGCAGTATGAGATCTGAGACATGATCATAATTTGTTGAAATATTTGATTGTTCCTCCTCCAACTGGGATAATTAAATAGTTATATGTTTATCAATGGGGAGAGATACATGATCCCATACATCATCACAGTCTGTAGATTCACAATCATCCCATTCATTAATACTACATGGACCATAGAAGCAAGAGAGTTTTCTCGTCCATATTTCAACTATTTCATTGTTTGATGTTCAAACTGAATGGAATCCATGAGCACCCTATATTATTTTGCATTCATACCACTATGATCGATATACATCGACCAACTCCCAAAAATATCTATGTATATGTCATTTCCTGTGTGATTGGTCTTCACGGGTTCTTTTTCCCTCTCCCATTATTGAAGAAAACTATTCAACAATGGATTTCACATCTCGAATGAGGGAAGTAGTTGTGAAATTTATTTATTTCTTGTGTAACACTCTTTTTATGGATGATCCTACTCCATCATGCTCCCCTTTCCTATGCCCGGACTCAAAATAGTTCCAAATGTGTGGTACCTTGAGTTTTTTGTGCAATATACACAACCATTGAAATACATGAGCATTTTTTAACTGGCCTACTCAACCATCTGACCAAATCCAATGTTGATCCATATGTATGTTCTTATCCTTAAGGTGATTGTAAAACAACTAAAATCAATGTTGTACATAGGCTAAGTAATTTCACTGATCATTGCTTATGTAGAAGTGATACTCCTTCAATATAACTTTTCTTTCTCTATTACTATCTGGCCCATGTCTTTATGTGATATGGATCATTATGTTGACCTACTCTGAGTGATAATATTGGCTTTGAAACTCATTTTGTGGTTGAAGGGTGTAGTTCTCAGCAAAATCAACCATTGATAAGACAGTACTAATGAGAAATGTATCTTTGCATATTATAAAATGTTTGTCATGCCATCGAGCCACATGGACATGTTGAACATATTGTTGTGTCTTTTTTATGAAGTCCTTCATGAAGTTACATACTCGTACCCTATAAGTCACCAATTGTATATTTTTTCTTTCCTTCCCTCCATCAATCTCATATGCAACATATTTAAAGCTTTACAAGGCAACCTTCTTTCTCCCTAATTCATACTCATCACTTACATGGATGGACTTGCTCAATAATGTCTTTCCACCACATCTGGGGCATGTCCCATATAATAAAAAAAAATTATAATATGTACAACCCTCTGGCCTTGTGCACAAGGTGTTGTGAATAAATTTTCTAGATGATGGAGGCAACAATATAACTAAGCATTCCTGCAAAAGGGTGTTATGAAATTCATGAAAAATATATGTGTGTGTGTGTGTGTGTGTCATAATAATAACCATACTCAATGTGATATCTACCACAACGTGTGTTGCGAATTGTGTTTATTCGAACATGCCAAGGATTTCATTTATGGAAAGATCTTTGGTCCAAGTTAAGTGAATTATGCACTACCCTGAATCTCTCATACAATTATGTCTATATAATGTTACGAAAGTGTTTAATATGGGGTTCACAGTCCCTATATCCCCTTCTCAATTTTAGTACATATTTTTGGTTGGAAGAAGGCCTAGTGTTCTCATGCCAAAAATCTTATACTAGTCCCTTAACTGCTCCAATTAACTTCATGTCAGAATGTGGTAGCCTACCAATGAAGATACACAAATCTATTGGGCCACCTATGTTGAGGTTATATTGTATATTAGAATACCTTCTAAAGGTTTTTATATTGCATTTCATGAGATGAGAGGTTTGTTGGAGAAAATGATGTTTTCTTGTGATCTTGCTAACAATTGTTTGTGATAAGACATGTCGAGCTACAATACGGTATTTAGAACGAGATTTCTAACCAATTATTTTAAAAGCATCCTGACGCAGACCCCCAGCCCTCTGCCTGAGATCTGCACAGGATTGTTCTAAATTCTCCTTCGATCCAAAGTGGCTCCCTCGGATCCCTATTGGAACCTCATGAATCCGATCCATAGGTCCTTCATAAGAACCCGTCCTTCGCAACTTAAAACCAGGCGCAAGCCTTATGTCTCCACGTGACCACAACCAGGCCTTAGCGCAAGCGCCTTTGTAACTCGCAAGTTCGTGAGTCGTAGACCCTCGACTCCTCTTTCTCCTAATGTCAATACACGAGAATGCAATATGGTATGGCTCCCTCTTTGTTAGCACCTCTACAAGTGACCATTGGCTAGGGCCTAACTCTAACACCCCTCACAACTCGCAACTTCATGAGTTGGAGTGTTGAGTCCTCATGCTCCTCCTTTGCGAATCCCCGAGACGCGATAAGTCAACAATAGGTTGACTCCTTCCCAGGCAATGCATGTCCACCACCTGTCACCCGCTTCTGTCTTTTCTGCGCGCTATATGTTTGTGCCACGTATCAACCATGCAGTCCCCACCTAATGGGTGCGACGCATGTTTGCCCGAGCCCTCGGCGCTCGGCACTTCATGACTTCTGCAGTCGAAAAGAAGTTATTTCAACTTTCGAACCTCTGATAGGCGATACCCCGCGAAGGTTCTGATCCAATGGTTCTCCCATGGCTTGGATCCAATGGTCCGGATCTCCTTCCATGTTCCTCACAACTCGGGACAAAACCAGGAATTTGGTCTGCCCTCCAAACTCACGAACCCTAAATTTGCGAAATGATCCAACGACGTGGGTTGAAATGAGATCAACGACTCTTATTGACCATGATCAATGGTTTAGTTTGATTCTTGATATTAGGGTGGTGAGTTCATCCAACTCCTAACCACCTTATAGCTCCTCTGGATCCTATGGTCCTCGCGAATTTTCGAGCTCTCCATGGAGAAT
The DNA here is from genome assembly GCA_009831015.1 of Picea engelmannii. Lineage (NCBI taxonomy): Eukaryota > Viridiplantae > Streptophyta > Pinopsida > Pinales > Pinaceae > Picea > Picea engelmannii. The sequence continues at coordinate 161,984 of ML787488.1, forward strand.
TCTAACCACCAGATGCACTCCTCAATGACTTCTGCCCAAATGACTCAGTGTTCTCCCTCCTGAACTTGACTTCTATGAGACGAGTTCAATCTCCATCTCCTTTTGAACACTCCAAAGGCATTATCTCTCCTGATCTTTCCCTTGTAAACTCAAGCCTTCCAAAAGGGTTCCTGCTCACACTCCTTGCGGAAATCTTTCAAATAACTTTTGGTTATTTGAGTCTTCGACCCTGTGCACTCTTTTCAACAGTAGTCCTTCAGCCTTCACCTTAGTTGATAAGTTCTAAAGCCTCAACCAGCCTATGCACACCTTGCATGGCTCTGTGCTTCACCTGCACTTCTACTGGTATGAGAACAACGGTATCTTTCCTAAGATTTCTGAGATAAAACTCAAACCCTCGTCAACGCACACCTTGCGAATGTTCAATGCACTCCTTGTAAGAATTCTCAGGAAGAGAAACAATTGAAACTCATTCTTCTTCTCTCTCAAACTTCATACATTTAAGATGGAATCATACACACAATACAGCATTGGAATAGATGCATAACAGAGAAACAAAACAGATGTAAACATACCATTTAACAAATGTAAATAGTAAGCATCATAACACCATGAAAATTGAGTCAAAGCTTCATATATTAACTCAAGTGTTCTTGTACATGGGTTCTTCTCTATAGCTCTCTGCTACAGCTCTACAACTTATGAATTCTGAATGATCATCAAAAATTACCATGATACAAGGGTGAGGGTGTCTATATCTATTTTCCCTCCTACGCTTCTAAAACTGTCTAATCTAACATTCATATCTACCTACTTTACATTAATCAGACTTAAATTCCTATTACATCCGGCAGATGAGAGTAATTTCTCCAGATCTATTCATATCTCCAAGACATAAATGTAAGTATGCTTCTCCTAGCTATTACATTAATGCTTCATTTTTCAAAATTCAAAATGTTTTCATAAAAAAAACGTGCCCCTTTTCCATCTGCACGTCCAGCTGTTCCTTTGGCTAGGTGTGTGCTTTGGCTTTGTACGATTCTCTTGCATCATACTCCCTCGCTTGAAAATTTTCATGAAATCATGTTCATGAGATCTTGCACGATCTTTCCATGCTTTTGAAATGTTGCTTCATCCTCCCAACTCGCATCTTCCACTGGATGTCCCTTCCACTTGACCAAGTATTCAAAATACTCCTTTCTCCTGGTATTTCTGTTAATCCTCTTGTCAATTATGCCTTCCATCTAGGGCTTTTCAGCTACAAGAATTTTTTTTGTCCATTGAAACTCTTTATGTTCCTTCTCTGCTCCTACTTCTTCAACTCTGTAAGGGTACAAATCCACAACATTGAATATCGATGAGATTCCGACCCCATCAGGTAATTCAATATCATATGTGTTTGCCCCAAATTTCCTTATGACCATGCACGGTCCAATCTTTTTCATCTTCAGTTTGTTATACGTTCCCCTTGGGAACCTCTCCTTCCTCAGATGTGCAAGAATCAAATCACCAACTTCAAATTGAAGTTCGCGCCTGTGTTGATATGTTCTATGCTTGTATTCTTGAGTTGAATTCTGCAATCACTCTTTGATTCAGTTGTGAAGCTCCTTCATTCCTTCTGCAAAGTCCTCTGCACTAGAACTTCTAAATTCATTTTGTTTCGAATGTTTCAATTCAGAAAATCCCCTTGGCTGCATTCCATATACAATCTGGAATGGAATCTGCCCTATGCTTCTATTGAGTGAATCATTGTAAGCGAATTCTACCTGTGGCAGAATGTGATCCCATTGACTGTGGTGTTCAGTCGCTAAGATTCTCAGAAAATCTCCCAAGCTCCTATTTACAACCTCTATCTGTCCATCCGTCTGAGGATGATACACTGAGCTAAAAGACAAACTTGTTCCCAACTTCTTCCATAAGGTCCTCCATAAATGTCCCACGAACTTGGTATCTCGATCAGAAATGATACTCTTGGGTAAGTCGTGAAGTCTGACATCTTCCTTGAAAAACAAGTTCGCAATATGAGTTACGTCGCTGGTTTTCTGGCATGGTATGAAATGTGCCATTTTTGAAAATCTGTCGACTACCCCAAAGATTGAATCATATCCTCTTTGTTTCCTTGGTAGTCCCAATATGAAATCCATGCTCACTGTGTCCCATAGCCTTTTAGGTATGGGTAATGGTTGGTATAACCCTGTGTTCTGCCTTTTTCCTTTCGTGTGTTGACAAATTTTGCACCTGTCCACAAATTTCTTCACATCTATTCTCATCCCTGGCTAATAATATGAGCTATTCAACTTTGAGAACGTCTTGTCATGACCGAAATGTCCGGCCAATCCTCCACTGTTTTTTTCCTTTAGCAAATTCTCCCTCATGGAGCATTTCGGAATACATAGTTGATTTCCCTTGAACAATTGATCCGTCAGGATTTTTCGAAATGACTATGGTTGAGTTTTATTTGCATGCATTTATTAACCATTGGGAAACTTAACGAAAGAGCGAGGAAAATCAAATTAATTATACAGCCATTAACATAATTGAAAATCTGAAATGGAATGAAAACAGCAAACCATAATGCACAAGTTTGATAATGGAGTTCGGCAACTTTGCCTACGTCTCCGGGCCTTTTCTCTGTGAGGGAGGCTTCTTGATTTCTTTTTGAAAGTTTATTAGTACATCTTTACAATTGTCGATTGGCTTCTAGACTGATCTGGTCTTGTTCGCCATGATCTCTATAATCTCGCACAACTTACGGCAACTGAAACGGATATACCGAACTCTCAGAAATCGTCCGACAGCATCTCTACCTCAACAGCTCCTCTGCCTCAAACTGGCTTAGACCTGGCTTTGCCTCAGCATCTTTGCTCTCCAAAAACGTCAAAAAGCTCTCAAAGCATCACCAAATCTCTTTCCTTGGCCTCAAAATAGCCTTGGTTAAATAGTGAGAGAGTTAGTTTTCCCTCTCCAACTTCCTCCACGAATTTAGGCTTTAAAAATGCCCAATAACCCTTAAAAATGGATTAATTACATTAAAAAGGCTTAAATAATAACTAAAAAAAACAATTTCTTTAGTTATAACCCACTTTATAACTATATTGGGCGCTAGCCCCCTTTCCTGGGCGCGACCCCTCTTGGCAAGGTCATATGGAGTGGCATAAAACCGGGGTCTATATGCTGTTTAAACTCCCGCATTTATGTAAACAATGGTTATGTATATAACCAAACCAATGTTTAACAATGTTTCCCGCGCGCGCGCCAATCCGGAGGGTATGGTCATGTGTACACCAAGTGTGACCGGGGGCTGGGGCGAAGCCCCAGCCCCGACCCCCGCCGTATACAATACAAATGAAATTCAAATAATTTCAAATCCGTATGCATAATAAGAATCAAAAGGCGGCAATATG
>ML787488.1:170416-186957 GCA_009831015.1 Picea engelmannii
AACCAACCATAGACCAAAAAATGAGGGGACACGTGGCGCCCTCCGATTGGGCCACGTGTCCTCATAACATTTGCCCAACATTTGACACGTGTCGTCTCCTTATTCGCCAGTCATCAACCAATCAACGCTTGCCACGTCTTCGCTGTACGGTCCAGCCAATGCTGCATCATCCTGCCACGTCAGCCTGCCACGCAGGATGCTGACGTCATCATGTGCCACGTGTCACCTTAACAGTGGTGACACGTGTCACATCCCAATTGGCCCACACGTACATCGAAATTGCCAAATATGCATGACACGTGTCACACCCAGGAGCTGCCACATGTCCTGTACGGTCCTTCCATGTCACTGTACGACCACCATGTCACTGTACGGACTGACACGTGTCTGTACGGACTGTACGGACAGGTACAGTCAGCATTCCAAAATTTTGCCTGTTTGGCTCGGCGGACAGAATGTGATATCTTCCTCATCGGGACTCCGTTTGCGATAAAAATTATACCACCAGAATCAGGAAGACGAGCCGGACGCAATGGTGTTGGTTTCGTCGAATTCCGATCACTTTCGTTTTTGAGCATTTTTCATGCCCTGACAGCCTGCTGAATCCGATTTCGGATCAACAATAATCCATCTTCGATCATGTATTCAGTCCATTGGCTTCTATCTCTGAGAATTGGATTCTCATATGCCTCATATGCCTCCTTAAAATCTGGATCATCCCTATAGATTTCCTTAAGTTTATCAAAACCCAAAGTCTTGACTCTGAATTCCTGCATAAGCAAACATTTCCTGCTCAAAGCATCAACAACTTTGTTAGCAGTTCCAGAAATATGCTTAATCACAAAAGTAAAATTATGCATGTATTCAACCCATTTAGCATGTTTTTGGTTCAACTTCTCCTGTTGAGTCAAAAATTGCAAAGCGTGATTATTGTTGTACAAAACAAACTCCTTGGGAACCAAATAATCTCTCCATTTCTTCAATGCTTGTATGACTGCGTATAATTCTTTGTCATATGTGGAGTACTTTATCTTCGCTTCATTTAGTTTTTCACTGAAATATGCGATCGGCCTGTTGTCTTGGCTCAATATCGTTCCAATTGCAAATCCACTCGCGTCACACCTGACCTGGAATGTCTTGCTGAAATCCGGCAAAACTAGAATTGGTTGCTCAGTGATCTTCTTCTTCAGTAGATTGAAACTCTTCTCTGCTTCCTCTATCCAGTGAAAAGATTTATGTCTTTTCTTCACCGTATCCATCATCGGTGCACTAATTCCACTGAAGTTTCGGATGAATTTCCTGTAGAAGCTAGCCAAACCATGGAAGCTTTGAACTTCAAACACGCTCTTCGATGATGGACAATTCTTAATCGCCTTTATCTTTTCTAGATCCATTTTTAATTCATTTGCAGAGATAACAAAACCCAAATAAATGAGTTTTGTCCTCATAAATGATGATTTCTTCATATTGATAAGAAATTTCTCCTGTTGTAATCTCCTCATTACTGCAACTTAATGCTTTAAGTGCTATGCTTCTGTCTTGCTGAAAAATCAATATATCGTCAAGATATACAATGACGAATTTCCCTATGAAATCCTGCAGGACTTCTTTCATCAACCTCATGAAAGTATTGGGCGCATTCATTAAGCCAAATGGCATGACAAGCCATTCATACAGCCCTTCATTTGTCTTGAATGTTGTCTTCCATTCATCACCTTCTCTCATTCGAATTTGATGATACCCGCTTTCCAAATCAATCTTTCAAAAAAAATTTGCTCCACTCAAGCAATCCATCAAGTCGTCCATCCTTGGCAATGGAAATCTGTATCTGATGGTAATCTTATTGATTTCCCTTGAGTCAGTACACATTCTCCAGCCTCCATATTTCTTTGGGCTTAGCACTGTCGGAACAGTGCATGGACTCAAGCTTTCTCGAATCAATCCTTTGTCTATTAAGTCCTGGACTTGTCTCTTAACTTCTTCATTTTCCTGCGGTGTCAACCTATACGTGGCTTTGTTTGGAAAATTGGATCCAGGTATAAGATCAATATGATCGCTTATACTCCTGATAGGTGGCAACGAACAAGGTAGTTCGTCCACTACTATATCAGCAAACTCTTCCAGCAACTCTTGGATTTCTTCTGGTAAATCATCTATTCTCGTACTGGTCAAAACAATTGTGGGCTTTCTGACCACAATAAATTGTGTGTCTTCCTTCTTCTTAACCTCATTAAGAAGTTCCTTCCCACTCATGAGAAGTACAATGTTGCTCATTTATGTTTTCACTTCTTTATCCTTAATTGGCAACAACATGTGAGTCCTACCATTTTTTTCCAGGGTGTACGTGTTCTTTCTCCCATCATGAACCACGTTTCTGTCATACTGCCATGTTCTACCCAGAAATACATGACAAACATCCATGGGAATGACATCACATAATATTTCATCTTTATATCCTCCTATTTTAAATTCAACTAAACATTGTTTACTGACATTTACCTGATGTCCTTTTTGTAGCCATGAAACTCTGTATGGGCTTGGATGTGCAACAGTCTCCAGCTCCAGCTTTTCTACCATCTTTGTAGATACGAGATTGTATGTGCTACCACTGTCCACTATGACCTTGCATACCCTGTCTTTAGTTTTGCAAGTAGTCCTAAACAGACTGTTCCTTTGAGCTGGATTTTCTGGTTCCTTCTCTGGTTTCAAGAGAACTTTCCTCATCATCAAATATCTTCCACCCTTAGCATATTCTACTCAACATTCCATCCTTGAGCTTCGGAAATGTGAGTTTCACCACCATCTTTCTTCCTATCTGGACACTCATAGGATTTATGTCCAATTTTTCCATAGACAAAGCATTTCACTTCACCTCCTCTACCTCTTCCTCTTCCTCTGGCTCGAGGAAAATTATTTCTATCAACATACTGCCTTCCCTGTGGGCTTCCTCCCCTCTCAGGTTGAGTTTGAGGTTTCTTCCCCTCTTTTTTAGGTTTCTAAGTTCTATCTTGGGCAATTGATTTGCCTCTGGCTTGACTTCTACCCCGACCTCTCTGACTTTGCTTCTGGCTCAGCTTCTCTTCATCTTTCAAAGCTATCTGATAAGCGTCTTCCACATTTAGAATGGTCAACATGCTCATCTCATCTTGAATGTCATATCGCAGACCATTCATGTACCTGGAAACTTTTTCATCATCGCTTTCCCGATGACCTTCTTTGATGCTTATCCTGTAGAATTCTTCAATGTATTCCTTCACTGACATCAGCTTCTGTCTCAAATTATGCATCCTCCGAAACAGAGTGATTTGATAATCCCTGAGTATAAATTTGGCTTTCATCTCTGTAACCATTCTATCCCATCTTTTGATTTTCTGCTTGCCCTTGCAGCATCTGTGATGCAGGAGCATCGCCAACACATCAAGCGAGCCAGCGTGGAAGCGGAGGATAGCTGGATAAGCCAGCACAAATTTTGAAAAGAATTCTTTGAAATTGTGCATGATCTTAAATGAAGTCATTTAAGAAGAGGCACCTTTGTATATTGTATTGCACCTTGAGCGGATAGCTCTCATCCTTTAGTAGATAGATGGAATTTAATATAGTTAATGCAGGTAGATAGGATTTTTTAATTCTTAGATTTGATAGTTTAGGAGCTGGAGGGAAAACAGATATAGACACCCTCATTGTGCATTGTAACATAGTTGAAGGGAATAGATAGAGCATCAAGAAGAGCATAGAGAAGCAGAGAGTTGTGTAAGAACACCCATGTACAGACATTTGAATTAATGGAAAGCTTCGATTCAAATCCATGGTTTTTGTTGTTCTCTGTGTATTTGATGTTGATATGCTCATGAATGTTTGCTTCCTGTCATACATTTGCTTTTATATGTGGTGTATGTGATTTCATGTATAAATTGAAGTCTGAGAGAGTAAAGGAATGAGTTTCAATTGTTTCTCTAATTGAGCCATAGAATTCTTGCAGGGAGTGCAGTCAAATCGTCTGCAAGGAGTGCATTGACAGAGGGGTTCAATTAGAGATAACATTTGTCTCATTTGTCCCAAAGGTGCAGTTGGACACAAGAGTCATGCAAGGAGTGCGCAGGCCAGGCGAAAGTCTCAGGGTTGCGAACCAGAGTGAGTCTTTGAAGGATTGATGTTGCAAGTGTGTGCAGAGTCAAAGAGACTTCCACACTTAGACGCGTTGAAGGATTACCGCAAGGAGTGCACGCAAGGAGTCTTTTCTAAGGATCAGATTCATAGCAAAGCTCAGGAAGGATAGAGTCTTCGAATTCGTCGAAGAATTGCACAGAGAAGTTGTATTTGAAGTGTTCGAGCAGGTGCTGCAAGTTTGCGAGTAGGCAAACGAGTTCCGAGGGAAAGGAACGCTTAATCCTTTCGCAAAATTCATCCAAAAGGGATAGACGGTTGGAATTACCCAGTGAGAATTAGTGAATCATCGAAAGCCGTTGGATCTTGGAAAAGTGAAGGGAGGATACGACAACGTATTCCCAAAGGGTTCCAAGCTCAGGAGAGATAGAGCCATTGATCAATACCACGAGGGTCGTTGGATCCACACGCATATCGTGGATCGGGGTTTCGTGAGTCGAACCTCCAAACTATTGCAACGAGAATTGTGAAATTGCGAAGCGCGATATCCCGACGAGCCCAGAACCGTCCATCAGTGGGGACACGTGTCAAAAAGCCTGAAGAAGTCGGGATTCGGTATATCGGGATTCTTGAGGACAGGATATGCAGATAGCTTGGAATCGCGATCCGCGATATCCCGACGGTGACGTAACCAGTGTGGGACCGAAGGAGTGAGTGGAGGACAGGTGGCACACCGTATCGAGGTTCGGGGAAAGTAAAGTCCCGAAACCTTTGACATTAGGATTCGCGATCCCATGAAGTCCGAAATCCCGACGAGGGAATGGAACCATTGAAAAGTCAACTCGCGAGCGCATCGGAGTTTCGGCGTATCGGGGTTCGGAGTTTGGAAATTTCGTTTGTTGACATCGCGAGTTGCGAAATAGCGACAAGGAAAGTTTCGATAGAGGAAAGAGAAAAGTTAGCGTTGACTGAGGCATCGGGTCTCGGGGATCCGAAAACCCAATGATTAACCATTAGACTCGGGAAGTCGCGAGTTTCGATTTCCTGATAATTAAAGAGAAGGGGAATCGCATGAAGATATCTGTGGGTGCAGATTTCCCGATAGGGAAATAGAAGAACCTTGGTGTTCTTCGGGCCGAGGGAAGAGAAGATCCTATGAGCGGACGTGCTCCGAGGAGTATGTATGCGTCAGAGTGGTATCAGAGCATAGAAAGACTCTTTTCTTTCAGTAGCAGAGAAGAAGGGAATTCACCATGCCACCAAGGAGAGATAGACAGTCACCTAATCCAGAGGATAGGGAGGTGCAGAGAAGAAGAGGCAGGCAGGTAACCAATCCATAAATGGAGAGACAAATGTGTGATCTACGAGCGAGACTCGAGGACATGGAGACAGCGCAAAGACGCACAACTAGTGTAGGAGATCTTAGTGATTCCGATAGTGAAATTGGGGCTGAACGAGAGGAGGAAGTTGCAGCCGAAGATGCATCGAACGAACTTTTGATCAGAGCTATTGCTAGAATGAGCGCAAAAGAAAATATGGACATTCCAGTTTACGAGGGAAACTTGGATGAAAAGGAGCTACTAGATTGGATTAGAGCTCTGGATACTTACTTCGACTATGAAGATGTCGAAGAGGACAAGAAGGTCAAGCATGTTGTCACGTGCTTGAAGGGACATGCAGCATTATGGTGGGATGAGCTACAAGCTAATAGATGCTGCAAGGGAAAGCAGAAGATCAAGAGTTGGGATAGGATGATCGCGAAGATGAAAGTGAAATTCACCCCAAGAGACTATCAAATCACTATGTTCAGGAGGATGCAGAACCTGAGACTGAATCTTATGACAGTGAAAGAATACACTGAGGAATTATATCGACTGAACATTAGGGCAAGTCATCGGGAGAGCAATGATGAGAAGGTAGCCAGGTATATGAATGGCATGAGATACGATATCCAGGATGAGATGAGCATGGTAACCATCCGAACGGTGGAAGATTCTTATCAGATGGCTTTGAAAGCTGAGGAGAAGCTGAGCCGTAAGCAAGGTCAAAGGGGCCGAGGCAGAAGCCAGCCTAGAGGCAAGTCGGTTGCCCAAGACAAATACCAGAAGCCCAAGGGGGAATGGAAGAAGCCTCAGGGTAAAGTTGAGAGAGGTGGAACCTCACAGAGAGGGCCATGTGTTGAACCGAGTGGAGGATATGCTGACAACAACACTTTTCCTCGTACTAGAGGTATAGGAAGAGGAAGAGGTGGAGTAATCACATGCTTCACATGTGGGAAGAATGGGCACAAGTCTTATGAGTGTCCAGAGAAAAAGAAGGACATCGGGGAAGCTCACATCACCGAAGCACAGAGGCGGGATGTAGAGGCCGAAGATGCAGAAGGCGGAAGATCGCTCATGATGCGAAAAGTTCTTTTGACACCCGAGAAGGAGGTGGAGAGTTCATTCCAAAGGACCAGACTTTTCAGGACTGCTTGCAAGACCAAAGATAGGGTATGCAAGGTCATCGTAGACAGCGGTAGCACAGATAATCTCATTTCAACCGAGATGGTAGAGAAGCTGGAGCTGGAGACAACTGATCATCCAAGCCCATACAGAGTTTCGTGGCTACAAAAAGGACACCAGGTAACTATTACTAAACAATGCTTGGTTGAATTCAAGATAGGAGGATATAATGATAAGATCTTGTGTGATGTTATTCCCATGGATGTATGTCATTTATTGTTGGGTAGACCATGGCAATATGATAGAAATGTGATTCATGATGGGAGAATGAACACATATACCTTGGAGAAGAATGCGAGAACCCATATGTTGCTTCCGATAAAGGATAAGGAGGTAAAACCAGAAGTAAGCAACATAGTACTTCTCATGAGTGGGAAGGAACTTCTTACGGAGGTGAAGAAGAAAGAATATCCACAATTCTTTGTGGTCAGGAAACCAAGGATTGTTCTGACTAGCACAAGAGTGGATGATCTACCAGAAGAGATTTAGGAACTACTGGAAGAGTTCACTGACATCGTGGTAGACGAATTACCTCGTTCATTTCCACCAATGAGGAGTGTGAGTCATCATATAGACCTCATACCAGGTGCCAGTTTTCCGAATAAAGCCGCATATAGATTGACGCTGCAAGAAAATGAGGAGGTCAAGAAGCAAGTCCAGGATTTGTTGGACAAAGGATTGGTAAGGGAAAGCTTGAGTCCATGTGTCGTTCCAACGGTACTCAGTCCAAAGAAGGATGGAGGTTGGAAAATGTGTACCGACTCAAGGGAAATTAATAAGATAACCATCAGGTACAGGTTCCCATTGCCGAGAATGGATGATCTGATGGATTGCCTGAGTGGGGCAAGGTACTTTTCAAATATTGATTTGAAAAGAGGATATCACCAGATTTGCATGAGAGAAGGTGATGAATGGAAGACAGCATTCAAGACAAACGAAGGTTTGTATGAATGGCTTGTTATGCCATTTGGCTTAACGAATGCACCGAGTACCTTCATGAGGCTGATGAACGAAGTCCTGAGGGAGTTCATCGAGAAATTTTTCATTGTGTATTTGGATGACATACTGATTTACAGTAAGTCAGTGGCAGAGCACTTGAAGCATTTGGCTATAGTGATGAAGAAGCTACAGCAGGAGAAGCTGTTGATAAACATGAAGAAGTCCTCATTCATGAAGATAGAGCTCATTTATCTGGGTTTTGTTATATCTACAAATGAGTTGAAGATGGATCCAGATAAGGTGGAGGTAAGTAAGAATTGGCCATCACCGAGGAATGTATTCGAGGTGAGGAGTTTTCACGGATTGGCTAGTTTCTACCGGAAGTTCATCAGGAATTTCAGTGGAATCAGCGCAGCGATGATGGATACAGTGAAGAAGTGGCATAAATCTTTTCACTGGACAGCCGAGGCTGAAAGAAGTTTCAATCTGTTGAAGCGAAAGATCACGGAACAACCAGTTTTGGTGTTGCCGGATTTCCAGAAGACGTTTCAGGTGAAATGTGACGCAAGTGGATTTTCCATAGGAGCGGTCTTGAGTCAGGAAGACAGACCGATTTCATATTTCAGTGAGAAACTAAATGAGGCAAAGGTGAAATACTCCACGTATGATAAGGAGTTTTATGCTATCATACAAGCATTGAAAAAGTGGAGGCATTACTTGATCCCAAAAGAATTTGTTTTGTATAGTGATAACCATGCATTACAGTTTGTGACTCAACAAGAAAGGTTGAATCAGAAACATGTAAAATGGGTAGAGTATATGCAGAATTTCACATTTGTAATTAAACACATTTTGGGTACTGCTAACAAAGTGGTTGATGCTTTGAGCAGGAAATGTTTGTTGTTGCAGGAGTTCTGAGTCAAGACCTTAGGTTTTGATGATCTTAAGGACATATACGCAGGTGATGCAGATTTTGCAGAAGCGTATGAAGCAGCTGAGAATCCAGTTCTCAGAGACAGAAGCCAGTGGATAGAGTACATGATCCAGGAAGGGTTTTTGTTTAAGGGCAATCAATTGTGCATTCCGAAATGCTCCATGAGGGAGAACCTGTTAAAGGAGAATCACAGTGGTGGATTAGCAGGACATTTTGGCCATGATAAGACATTCGCGAAGTTGAGCGAGTCATACTTTTAGCCACAGATGCAAGCAGATGTCAAGAGATTCGTTGACAAATGTCGAATTTGCCAGCATTCGAAGGGGAGGAAGCAGAATACAGGTTTTTATTAGCCATTGCCCATACCAGAAAGGTTGTGGGAGGCGATAAGCATGGATTTTGTATTGGGGTTGCCAAGGACACAAAGAGGTGTTGATTCGATATTTGTGGTAGTGGATAGGTTTTCTAAAATGGCACATTTCATCCCATGCCAAAAAACCAGTGATGCGACTCACATCGCAAATATGTTTTTCAAAGAGGTCGTTCGACTTCACGGCTTACCCAGAAGCATAGTTTCGGACAGAGATACAAAATTCATAGGGAATTTTTGGAGGACCTTATGGAAGAAGCTGGGAACTAATTTGATGTTTAGTTCAGCTTATCATCCTCAGACGGATGGACAAACAGAAGTGGTGAACAGAAGTCTGGGAGACTTGCTGAGAAGCTTGGTGACAGAGCACCACAACCAGTGGGACAACATATTACCACGGGCAGAGTTTGCGTACAACGACTTAGTGAATCGGAGCACAGGCCAGAGTCCATTCCATATTGTGTATGGCACACAGTTGAGGGGAGTTTTTAAACTGATCGATTCAGAACAGACTGCTACTAGCAGCGCTAGTGCAGAAGAATTCACTGAGGCGATGAAAGAACTTCACAGCCAGGTGAAGGAGCGACTGTTGAAATCAAGCCAGGAGTATAAGCGCAGAGCCGACCAGCGGAAGAGACAACTTCAGTTCAAAGTTGGTGAATTATTTCTGCCACACTTGAGGAAAGAAAGGTTCCTGAGGGGAACATACAACAAATTGAAAATGAAGGAAATCGGGCCATGTAAGGTCTTGAGAAAATTCGGAGAAAATGCTTATGAGATCGAGTTACCGGATGGGATCGGAATATCTCCGATATTCAATGTCGCAGATTTATACTCATACAGGGCTGGAGAAGAAGAAACTGGAACTGAGCAGCCAGCAATCCAGTGGATGGAACAATTTCCAGTTGCAGAGAAGCCACAGATGGAATGCATACTGGACACGAGAGTGGGTAATAAGACCAGGAGGAAATAATACTATGAGTATCTGGTCAAATGGAAAGGCCATATAGTAGAAGATGTCAGCTGGGCGAATGAAGCAGGGATTCAAAAGCATGGACAGACCGTGAAGGATCTCATGGATAGGATCCCATGAAATTTTTCAAGCGAGGGAGTATGATGCAGGAGCATCGCCAACACATCAAGCGAGTCAGCGTGGAAGCGGAGGACAGCTGGATAAGCCAGCACAAATTTTGAAAAGAATGCTTTGAAATTGTGCACGATCTTAAATGAAGTCATTTAAGAGGAGGCGCCTTTGTATATTGTATTGGACCTTGAGCGGATATCTCTCATCCTTTAGTAGATAGACGGAATTTAATATAGTTAATGCAGGTAGATAGGATTTTTTAATTCTTAGATTTGACAGTTTAGGAGTTGGAGGGAAAACGGATATAGACACCCTCATTATGCATTGTAACATAGTTGAAGGGAATAGATAGAGCATTCAGGAAGAGCATAGAGAAGCAGAGAGTTGTGTAAGAACACCCATGTACAGACATTTGAATTAATAGAAAGCTTCGATTCAAATCCATGGTTTTTGTTGTTCTCTGTGTATTTGATGTTGATATGCTCATGAATGTTTGCTTCCTGTCATACATTTGCTTTTATATGCGGTGTATGTGATTTCATGTATAAATTGAAGTCCGAGAGAGTAAAGGAATGAGTTTCAATTGTTTCTCTAATTGAGCCAGAGAATTCCTGCAAGGAGTGCAGTCGAATCGTCCGCAAGGAGTGCGTTGACAGAGGGGTTCAATTAGAGATAACATTTGTCTCATTCGTCCCAAAGGTGCAGTTGGACACAGGAGCCGTGCAAGGAGTGCACAGGCCAGGTGAAAGTCTCAGGGTTGCGAACCAGAGTGAGTCTTTGAAGGATTTCTGTTGCAAGTGTGCGCAGAGTCAAAGAGACTTCCACACTTAGACGCGTTGAAGGATTACCGCAAGGAGTGCGCGCAAGGAGTCTTTTCTAAGGCTCAGAGTCATAGAAAAGCTCAGGAAGGATAGAGTCTTTGAATTCGTCAAAGAATTGCACAGAGAAGTTGTGTTTGAATTGTTCAAGCAGGTGCTGCAAGTTTGCGAGCAGGCAAACGAGTTACAGGGGAAAGAAACGCTTAGTCCTTTCGCAGAATTCATCCGGAAGGGACAGACGGTTGGAATTCCCCAGGGAGAATTCATGAATCACCGAAAGCCATTGGATCTTGGAAAAGTGCAGGGAGGATACGGCGACGTATTCCCAAAGGGTTCCAAGCTCAGGAGAGACGGAGTCATTGATCAATACCACGAGGGTCGTTGGATCCACACGCATATCGTGGATCGAGGTTTCGTGAGTCGAAGCTCCAAACTATTGCAACGAGAATTGCGAAATCGCGAAGCGCGATATCCCGACAAGCCCAGAACCGTCCATCAGTGGGGACACGTGTCAGAAAGCTTGAAGAAGTCGGGATTCGTTATATCGGGATTCTTGAGGACAGGATATGCAGACAGTTTGGAATCGCGATCCACGATATCCCGACGGTGACGTAACCAGTGTGGGACCGAAGGAGTGAGTGGAGGATAGGTGGCACACCATATCGGGGTTCGGGTAAATTAAAGTCCCGAAACCTTTGACATTAGGATTCACGATCCTGCGAAGTCTAAAATCCCGACAAGGGAACGGAACCATTGAAAATTCAACGCGTGAGCGCATCAGAGTTTTGGCGTATCGGGGTTCGGAGTTTGGAAATTTCGTTTGTTGACATCGCGAGTTGCGAAATCGCGACAAGGAAAGTTCCGATAGAGGAAAGAGAAAAGTCAGCGTTGACTGAGGCATCGGGTCTTGAGGATCCGAAAACCCAATGATTAATTATTAGACTCGCGAAGTCGCGAGTTTCGATTTCTCGATAAGTAAAGAGAAGGGGAATCGCGTGAAGAGATCTGTGGGTGCAGATTTCCCGATAGGGAAATAGAAGAACCTTGGTGTTCTTCGGGCCGAGATAAGAGAAGATCCTGTGAGCGGACGTGCTCCGAGGAGTACGGTTGCGTCAGTCTGTCAGCCTGCAGTTCATCTCACCACAGTGTTGCATGCCCTTTAAGTCTGGTAACAGCATGTTTGACCTTCTTATCTTCCTCGACATCCTCATAGTCGAAGTATTTGTCTAGAGATCTAATCCAGTCTAGAAGCTCTTCAACATCTAAGTTTACTTTGTACACTGGAATGTTCATTTTTTCTCTGGCACTTATCCTTGCAATAGCCCTGAATAGGCATTCATATGCAACATCTTCGACTGCAACTTCTTCGTTTCCAGCTTCATTTTCACTTTCATCCTCGTTGATGTCCCCAACGTCGACTATGTGCCTCTGTATTGTATCCATAGCATCAAGCCTGGCACGTAATTCATGCATCTCTCTTTCCCTTGCTGGATCAGGTATTTGCCTATCTCTTCTTCTTGGCATTTCTCTTTCCTCTGTTGGATCAGGTATTTGCATGTCTCTTCTTCTCAACGGCATGGCTGTAAAATTTTCTCCCTTCTCTATGCTACAGAAAGAAAAGAAATTACTCTAGGCTCTGATACCACAACTGAAGCAGACCCTCGACCCTTTGTTCGAGATCCACACAGGATCGTTATAAATTATCCTTCGAGCTGAATCGTCTCCCTCGAATCCCTATTGGAACCTCATGAATCTGATCCATAGGTATTTTGAAAGAACCTGCCCTGCGCAACTTAACACCAAGCACAAGCCTTATGTCTCCACGCGACCACAACTGGGTATTAGCGCAAGTGCCTTCGTAACTCGTGAGTTCATGAGTCGTAGACCCTCGACTCCTCTTTCCCCTAATGTCGATGCCCAAGAATGCAATATGGTATGGCTCCCTCTTCGCTAGCGCCTCTACAAGCGACCACTGGCTAGGGCCTAACTCTAACACCCCTCATAACTTGAAACTTCGCGAGTTGGAGTGATGAGTCCTAGTGCTCCTCCTTTGCAAATCCCCGAGACGCGATAAGTCAACAATAGGTTGACTCCTTCCCAGGCGATGTGTGTCCACCATCTGTCACCCGCTTCCATCTTTTCTGTGCACTATATGTTTGCACCACCTATCAACCACATGGTCCCCACCTAATGGATGTGACGCATGTTCGTCTGAGCCCTCGGCGCTTGTCACTTCGTGACTTCTGCAGTCGAAAAGAAGTTATTTCAACTCCCCAACCTCCAATAGGCGATACCCCACGAAGGTTCTGATCCAACGGTTCTCCCGTGGCTTGGATCCAACGGTCCGGATCTCCTTCCCTGTTCCTCACAATTCAGGACAAACCAGGAATTTGGTCTGCCCTCCAAACTCACGAACCCCAAATTCGCAAAATGATCCAATGACGTGGGTTGAAACGAGATCAACGTCTCTTATTGACCATGATCAATAGTTCACTTTGATTCTTGATATTAGGGTGGTGAGTTCATCCAACTCCTAACCACCTTATAGCTCCTATGGATCCTACGGTCCTCGGGATTTCGCGATCTCTCCACGGAGAATTCGGACCACCAGATGCACTCCTCAATGACTTCTGCCCAAATGACTCAGTGTTCTCCCTCCTGAACTTGACTTCTATGAGATGAGTTCAATATCTGTCTCCCTTTTAACACTCCAAAGGTGTTATCTCTCATGAGCTTTCACTTGCAAACTCAAGCCTTCCCAAAGGGTTCCTTCTCACACTCCTTGTGGAAAACTTTCAAATAACTTTTGGTTATTTGATTCTTTGACCCTGTGCACTCTTTGCAACAGTAGTCCTTCATCCTTCATCTTAGTTGATAAGTTCTAAAGCCTCAACCAGCCTGTGCACACCTTGCACGGCTCTATGCTTCACCTGCACTTATACTGGTATGAGAACAACGGTATATTTCCTAAGCTTTCTGAGATAAAACTCAGACCCTCGTCAACGCACACCTTGCAGACGTTCACTGCACTCCTTTCAGGAATTCTCAGGAAGAGAAACAAATGAAACTCATTCTTCTTCTCTCTCAAAATTCATACATTTAAGATGGAATCATACACACAATACAGCATTGGAATAGATGCATAACAGAGAAACAAAATAGTTGTAAACATACCATTTAACAAATGTAAATAGTAAGCATCATAACACCATGAAAATTGAGTTAAAGCTTCATATATTAACTCAAGTTTTCCTGTACATGGGTTCTTCTCTACAGCTCTACAGCTTATGAATTCTAAATGATCATCAAAAATTACCATGATACAAGGGTGAGGGTGTCTATATCTGTTTTCCCTCCTACACTTCTAAAACTGTCTAATCTAACATTCATATCTACCTACTTTACATTAATCAGACTTAAATGCCTATTACATCTGGCAAATGAGAGTAATTTCTCCAGATCTATTCATATCTCCAAGACATAAATGTAAGTACGCTTCTCCTAGCTATTACATTAATGCTTCAGTTTTCAAAATTCAAAATGTTTTCATAAAAAAAACGTGCCCCTTTTCCATCTGCACATTCAGCTGCTCCTTTGGCTAGGTGCGTGCTTTGGCTTTGTACAATTCTCCTGCATCACATCCACAAGGTTTCTAACAATATGATGACTTGTTTCTAAACTTTTGACTATTTTAATGCTTAAAATTATCCTAATAGCAGTCAAACTTCCATATTTTAACAAAGCCAAAAATAATTGACATTTAGCGGCATTGGATTTTGGTTCAAAATAGTTTTTAATGATTTTATAAGAATGATAACGAATAATATGGTTAGTAAAATTACCTTCAAGTGATGCTAAACCACTTTCTTCCACATGAATTCATATAGGATATCTTCGTCGCACCAAGACAAATTTTTGGTGGGGTGCTTGGAAGCCAATTGTTCTCTTTAAACATGGGGAACAGACATAATCGAGATAGAAATTCCTCGAGGAAATAAATACCCATTGAAAAGGTAGAAGAAGAAAGAGAAAAGGAAAATTTATGTATGTCAAAGCGTAGGATTTCAGAAGAGGGAAATCTGATTTATATTCTCCTCCATCGCCACAAGCAAAGCGCAGGAGTTCAGTAGAGACCAATCCAGTCAGTATCTCATCAATACAAGTTGTTTTGGATGACTAGATGATGGAGAATTTTCTTGGAGTTTATTATAAAATGGATGAAATTAGAGAGGAAACTAGTGCATAGCATTATGGTGAAGAATTTCTTGTGGTGCAACCACTTGTTGGACAGTCAGATATTCTAGAAACTAGTCATGGGCATGTCGACTCTCCTCCCAGAATTGATCTACTAGTAATTGAAGAGGAAAGAACTGTAACATTGTTAATTCCGCAACATGGAGGTCAAGAGTGCTAAAATATTGGTTCATTGTCCCTACCTATATTGATTACACAAGAAGACACAACTAACAATTCCAATTCCAAGTGAACAAATTTGTCTTGGTATTACAAAAGAAGACACAACTAACAATTCCAATTCCAATTAGATAAATCTATCTTGGTATTACATAAGAAGACACAACTAACAATTCCAATTCCAATTGGAAAAATTTGTCTTGGTATTACACAAGAAGACACAACTAACAATTCCAATTGGACAAAAAAAAATTGGTATTACACAAGAAGACACAACTAACAATTTCAATTGCACAAAATTGTCTTATTATTACACAAGAAGACACAAATAACAATTCCAATTAGAAAAATTTGTCTTTCTATTACACAAGAAGACACAACCAACAATTCCAATTCCACTTGGACAAATTTGTCTTCCAATTCTTCCCACAATTGTCTTGCAATAGCACAAAATTGACTATGAATTAAACAACAAGACAAAAAAGAACAAAAACATGTTTGTTCTTGCTATTTTTGCATGCAGATATCGGGCTTGTTCAATTTTTTTAGATAGATGAGGTTGAGGAGTGTTCTTGGCACATAACACTTCCCAGCATGAACGTGCATGCGTTCCTATAACGCGTGCACACTAAAGCGTGTGCATGTTCTAGGAATGTGCACATGTCCCTGTTGGGCAGGGATGAGCGCCCAACTTCAAGGATTTCAAGTCACAAGAGTCCATGCACACTCTTAATGCAATGAATATAGAATTTATTGTATACCAAAAATATTTATGAAAAAATATGTGTATGGTTTTTGGGGTTTGGGGGGAACTAGGACTTAAGGGCTTAGGATTGAAAGTGTTTTGAAGCATAGAGCAATGGTTAGAGCACCAAGATGTGGATGCAAGGGTTGTGGGGAATTTAACAAGAGGTATATGCATAGTGCACTTAGGGATCGAGTGTGGAGGGGGTTAAGGGTCAAGTATAGGTTATTCCTAGGATTAGATGGAGCTAGGGGGGTCTAGGTCATGTTCTAGGTCAAGCTCTAGGTAATGGTCTAGGTCATGGTCATGTTCATGGTCATGGTATAGGTCTAGGTCATGGTCTAGCTCTAGATCTAGCTCTATGTTTTGGTCTAGGTCTATGTCATGGTCTATGTCATGGTCATCATATAGGTCTAGGTCATGGTCATGGTATAGGTCTAGTTCATGGTCTAGGTCATGATCTAGGTCTTTCCATGTCTAGATATTTCTATGTCTAGGTCTAGGTATGGGTCATAACATGTCTAGGTCAAGGCCATTTTTTACCTTGCGATGTAGAGAGGGGGGTGGAGAGAGAGAAAGAAAGAAAGAAAGAGAGTGTGAGAGGGGAAGAGAGAAAGACAAAGAGAGTGT
>ML787488.1:196537-207993 GCA_009831015.1 Picea engelmannii
GTAGAGAGAGGTAAAGAGAGAAAGGGGGGAGAGTGGGGGAGAGAGAGAGGGAGGAGGATTTGAAGTGTGGAGGAGAGAGGAGTAGATGTAGGAGAGGGAGGGAGGGGGGAATGGAAAATAATAAATAGGTTATAGGAGTGTGTGCGTGCTCTTAGGAACACGTACATGCTCTTAGGAATGCATGCACGCACTTAGGAACACGTGCACGCTCTTAAGAATGCGTGCGTGTTATTTTGAATTCAATTTTTTTTGGGTAGGATTGACAACGTGTATGCTGACTTGGTTGCCTCAGATTTAGGTTCGGGATAACAAACCTAGTTGTTCAGTCTACAAATTGATAAAATCCTCTATTTTTGTAAATACGTCTCTATATCTATGTTTTTGACGTTATTTTTCTATAGGCTACAAAATTCATTTGTTGACAAAACTATAGACATATATAGAGTCGACTATGCAGATTCCAAATATATAGTTTTTATTCTTAAATTAATATTGTTTACTATTTTTAATCTATTTTTTTCTTTACATATATCAAAATCCTAGAATACAGACCTCTCTTATTTCTGCTATAACTTTTTGTCAGCTTAACCATTTCTAGAATGAGTTATATGTCACACTAGAGGAGATTGATATCTACAATCTATAAAAAAAAAAAAAATGATCATGTTAAGACCCTCTTAGCCTGCATGAACAAAAGGCCTTGTAATTTCAAGGATATATTGACTTTGATAATTTTTTAAAAATATAAAATTAATATTATAAATTTCCAAAAAAATACACCACACTAGAACAACGAGTTCTCTACAATTATACAAGTTTTTGGAATGAAATTATATCGTTAAGGTACTCAACACCTGCACAAACAAAAACATATACCTTATATTTTGCTGGAAAAATAACATGTCATTGTTAGAAAAAATCAAATTTCACATAGTTATTCACATTTTCTATGAATACAATTTGTATATTCAGAAATCTAATTCAATTTCCTACGTTTCATCTTCTTACACCATATTCAAATTCATTGTAAAAGTACCTTTAATAATCCCTCCAAGTTAACATATTGTTGTTTTTCCATGTTTGCATTGCCACTAACATGTCATGAGAGATCATCACTAGCTTTCACATACCCATGTTCAACAAGGTAACCATGTAAAAAATCACCCCATAGAATCATTTGGGGAATCTTTAATCAAAACACCAAACTAAAACGTTTGAAAATATACACACATCATTAACAAATATTCAACCTAATTATATAGGGAGATGTAATTTTACTTTCCTTTCATAGGCTACTCACCTCATGATGTTGGTTCAAGTTGCTCATGATTATTTTTTTTCCTACACTTATCGACATGATAAAGAACAAACCTAGAGTTGTGCACATGTTATATCTCATGATAACCAAGCTTCATACCCGTAGCATGCATTAATGGTAGATCCACCAAATAAAGTCCTATCAAGACAATGAGAAAAGGGATTGCCTTTGGGACTCACCAAGGATATGGTAGGAGGGGACCACAATTATATTTTAAAAAGGTATTAGAGGAGGATTTGTGGAAGGATCAATAAATTTCGATCTACAACCCATCAAATTTCATCATGATGTTTGGCTAAAGTTTGTGAGGGAGCCCTTGAAAATCCAAACCACTATCCAATCATGTCAACCAAAAATCCTTGTTATATGAAGTAGTTCACCTAGGAGGTACAAGGGCCAAGGGATTAAAGGTCACTCAACCACTAAGAGAATCCATTATCTCAAGTGAAATAGAAGGTGTTTATGATGATGATCCATAAAATATTCATGTAAATACCAATCTTCATGCGTTCTTGACCATTCAAACTTTCCACAAATCAAAGAAGATAGACTAAAACATTGTATGTATTGACCTACACACAGCTTTGAATGACCCCAACCATCCAAAAATATGTTCCACATATTCTTGTACAACATAGTCAATGCTCAATTCAATTTGATCCTTATGCAACATAAATGTGCTTTATGAGATAGTAACCTTACTATTATTTTATCTACCACCACTATGTCTTATTGGTGGAAAATGGTGACCATGGAGTTGTTTTGAGTTAGAAAATTTTAGGATTTATTAAACAAAAAAAAAATTCAATAAAAAATCTTTGTGTTTCATGGCACTAAGGGGACACGTTTGGACACACCAACCACACTAAGAAGTGGGGGTGAATCGGTGTAGGGCTCTTTTTACTCCTTTGCAAAACACCTTAGTTAGCAATCACCATTTACTCATCATTCATTACTTTCATTTATGACAAGTTGTATGTAAACATATATCAGTAACAAATATCATCAATAATCCATCACCAAAAAGGAACACAAGGAAAACAAGATATATGTATAAGTTTCTTTTATAGTATGGACTACAATCCATGGGGATTTTTCAGCAACAATTGAATAGAGCAACAACTCCACAAGAGCACCAACTGTCAATCCAAGACTCAACCTACAAATCTCAGCACCAACTGAGAAGAGGAATCAATCCTCAACAAATACCAATATATCAACAAGTACATGACCTATTTATACTACAGCTCACGTATGTACACGGCCTACCTATACTGTAGCACGCATATGTATGCGCCCTGGCCCACTTTCAGCTTCTGTACACTTTCAAAAATTAGGGTTTCTAAAACTTCAACCTTTTGGCCCTTCAGACCCTTTCTTCCTCTGCCACATCCACTTTTGATCTTGTCACTGCACTTTGCATTTCACTTCCCAATTTGTACCATAACCAATCACAAACATATATATGTCATCCAACAACCTATGCATGCTCCTCATGCATACACAATTACAGATCATGGACATCTCTCAAACAGAACTGAACTGAACTACTCAACCAACCAACTACCATATTCAGACATCAATACATCCATACAAAGAATGACTCAAGAATTCACCAGACCATGAGCAAATCTAAGCATAAAGACAACATATAACCATACCATATCTTTTGTAGCATATTTGAACTAGTAGACCATTATTCATGGAACTTGCTTCAAACTTTAGGAACCTGACACCAACGGTTGCTCAAGCTTCTATGGTTTTTCCCTCATGTACACTCCCTATTATACTACCAGCCCACATATGTACGCACCATATTGTACTGATAGCTTGTGTACGTACGCACCCTATTACACTGATAGCCCGTGTAAATCTCAGAAACTAGGGTTTTTTCAGTATTTATGAAACTTTCGCTGTCAATACCTCGAACTTATAGAACTTTTGATGCATCCATGAGTATCTGCAATGAATATTTCACCAAGAATATATATTCAATATACTCAAGAGATTCACGTGCACAAGAGACCCTTGCTCTCTTATTTATACTTTTCCAAGTAGCTTCCTCATCTAAAAAACTCTAACCAACTTCCTTCTTTGTTAGGGACCTAACACCTCACGTAGGTAGAATAATATATTTCCATGTAATAAAGGTCAATATTAATAAGGCCTAGCAATAAGGAAGAATAAGTCCAATGTAAGAAGACCTAATAGAAGCTTCCACTTCTAGAATGATCTTCCTCTAGATTGTTCTTTTGATAGACATATTTAGTATAAATAGGATTCGAGGGTATGAGAATTTGTGTCTTGGATATTATTGCAATAGAGATCTTCTCTACTAGAGATTTCCCCCTCGAAGAGGCAAGTGAACATTGCTCTCAGTAATCAAAGTTCTCTTTCTGGTGTTATTTTGTTATCATTTTGGTATAATCGTGGTGTTGCTCTGGTTATATTGTTGTTCATATGCCATTTCTAGCTATTTATTTTTGTTCTGCATACTTTTTATATCTGGAATATTACAAGTGGTATCAGAGCACCTTCCTTGGCAGAAAATTGTGGGTTAATTTTTTTTTTCCACAGTAGAGACGTATTTTGGCATCTTTAAGCTATAGAGATCTGTCGTTACATGCATAAACCTGCAGTCGGGGATTCATACACGTAGGAAATATAAGTGGTACTTAAGCGCACATCTGTTGTCCACCCTTGTAACCCCTGTTGATACTCCTTCAAGTGGCATCGCATCAGACAGCACATGTATACGGACCGGCCTAGATCTCCTGAAGCCCTCCATAGATAAACCGATCAGCTGCCTGACTACTACAGTGCCACCGAGAACAACACTCGGGAAGATACTCTCTAGTACTTGGGTAGTCAGGTAGTACGGATAAGGGTATAGTCTAGCCTCCTTAGTTGGTGCCCTGAGATATTGGTCTGAGTACTACTGTTGGACCCCACATGTATATTAGAGAGCTATAGCACATGGAAAAACCTTGTCTATAGAACCCTGGAATACCCTAACCCTTGGGAAGGAAACAAAAATAGAACCAACAATATATATTGCCATGTTACATTGTCTTCTACATTATGGCTGCAAAATTACTACACATTTCTTCGTGTTAAGAATTTGGAAATTTTGTCACTGTAGTATTCTTCAGGTCGGAGTATAACTCCATAGAAGAACAAAAACAAATCTCATCGACACACTTATTTGGGACCTATTCCATTGGATTCCCCTTTTCTCCTTGATCACAGTCATACCCTTCATGTTTAATCTTTTTTTTTTTTCAGTGGACCCGACCCCTTCCAAGTTTCCCTATTTTTCTGCCTATTCCATTATATTTCCCTTCAAGCATTGATCATTGTGGTACCTATCACTTCTAAGTCCTTTTTTTTGTGGTCCCACCCACCCATTTTTTTTCCTTACCCACAGTTCCCCTCTCCAAATGGCCACCACTCACAACCAACATCTCCAAACTTCAGTTAATCAAGCCCATGTCTCCATCGAACATCTCACATCTCAGATGGATTCCACCAATTCCCACATTAACACCCTAGAAGCCAACCTCACAACCCAATTGGCCTCCCTCAAAAAGTTTGTCAATCAATTGTTGAACCGCCCTACGGGTCCTTCTTCATTCGCACAACTCAATGTCATTGATTCCTCTCAGTCTCTACATTTTCACTCCAACTCCTTTCATCGTGAACCTCGTCTTCCCCACATAGAGGTCAATAAATTTGATGGCTCTGATCCTACAGGTTGGGTCACTCAAATGGAGTAATATTTTTCTCTGCATGGTATTACTGACGAGTTGGCCAAACTTCGCTATGTTGTCCTCTATCTAGATCATGAACGTTGGCAATGGTGGCAATGGAAAAAAAAATCATGTCAGGGGTATATTTCCTGGACCTAGTTTGTTGTTGAGCTCTATGCCTACTTTGATACTAATACCCACTATCTAGGTCGTTTGACCAAGTTGAAACAATCATGCATAGTGGAAGACTTCATAACTGCTTTTGAGTATTTGTTCTTTCGAACAGAGGGCATGTCAGATGCGTTCTTTCGTGAATTCTTTATCAGTGGTCTCAAGGATGAAATTCGATCCCAGGTTCTCATGACCCGCCCTCCCACTTGGTTGGAAGCTACTCAACGTGCTAAAGAGGCCCAACAAGTTGTTTTTTCCTAGAACAAAAAACCCCTTTTTGTTCCTCGCCCTCGACCCGCTAATCCTAACCCCCCTATTACTCCCCTCAAGGTCCAAAAACTAACTCAGGCTAAAATGGATGAACTCCAACTGAAGGGTCTTTGGTATAATTGTGATGAGAAATATTTTCCGGGGCACAAGTGTAAGGAACAAAAACTATCTATGGCCATCTCAGAAGATGTTCCTGATGAGGATGTGATTGTTCCCCTTGTTGAATAACCCTCCCTTCCCAATGCCACCCAAGAACCTGCTGACCCACCTAAAGTTGACCCACTTATTTCCTTGCATGCCCTCACTAGCTTCTCGGCCCCCCAAACGCTCAATCTCATTGCCTACATTAAGCACAGGAAGGTCATCATCCTTGTTGATAGTGGTATCACCCACAATTTTATTCAGCGTCACATTGCCCAGGAAACCAATTGCTATATTTATGTTGTCAATAATTTTCAAATCATGATAGCCAATGGTGGGTCCATGAAATGTGGTGGGCGGTGTGAAAATGTTCGTCTTCAAATTGCACATTACCAAATGAAATATCATATGTTTTCCATTGACATGGGAGGTTGTGACATTATGCTAGGTGTTGAATGGTTATGCACTTTGGATCCCATTCTTATGGATTTTAAGGAATTAACCATGCAATTCCAACAGGAAGGAAAAAAGTAGCAATTCCAAGGTCTCACAGTTGGTTCTCTCGAGATCATTAGTTCCCATCGTATGTAAAATCTCCTCAAGAAAGGCCACTCTGATATCATTTCTCAACTCCATTCTATTCAAGCCATTGAGACAGCCTCCGTGCATCCTGACCTCCAAGCTATCCTTTCCAAACATCAAGCTATTTTTGCCACCCCTCATGGCCTTCCTCCTTCTCGTGGTGTTCATGATCATTCCATTCCCCCTGTTCCTGGTAGTGTTCCTCCCAATGTTCTCCCTTATCACCACCCCTTTGCCCAAAAGAATGAAATTGAGAAAATAGTGCAGGAATTGCTCCAATCAGGGGTTATCCGCCCTAGTACCAGCCCTTATTCTTCCCCTGTGGTCATGGTACTTAAGAAAAAAGGTACTTGGTGCATGTGTCCTAAATTTCGTGCCCTCAATAAGATCACCATCAAGGACAATTTCCCCATTCCTGTCATTGATGATCTCTTGGATGAGTTGAGTGGTGCTCAGTACTTCACTAAACTTGATCTGTGTTCTGGCTACCACAAAATACGTATGCAAAAAATTGACATACCCAAGACTGCCTTTCGAACTCATGAGTGTCACTATGATCTTTTGGTCATGCCCTTTGGCCTGTGTAATGCCCCCTCCACCTTCCAAAGCCTCATGAATCATGTCTTCCGTCCTTTTCTCTGTCATTTTGTCTTAGTTTTCTTTGATTATATTCTTATCTATAGTAAAACTTGGCAATCTCATCTTTCCCATGCAGATCAAATTCTCCATCTACTCTCGCAGCACCAAATTTTCCTCAAACAATCTAAATGTGTTTTTGGCACCTCGGAAGTCGAGTACTTGGGTCATCTTGTTGGCAAGGCCGGTGTCAGGGTGAATCCTAAAAAGATTGAAGCTATGCAAGATTGGCCTCACCCAAAGACTCGCAAAATCTTGCGTGGATTTCTGGGTTTATCAGGTTATTATCACAAGTTTGTTAAGAATTATGGGAAGATTGTGGCACCTCTCACTGCTCTCCTTAAAAACAATTCTTTCACTTGGACTCTAGCAACTGCTCAGGCTTTTCAAACCTTGAAGATGGCCATGTGCACCACTCCAGTCCTAGCCCTTCCTGATTTCACAAAAACCTTTGTCCTGGAATGTGATGCTTCCGAGAAAGGAATTGGTGTCATCCTTATGCAAGAGGGTTGGACTTTGGCCTTTACCAGCAAAAAACTGTCAGAGAAAAATTTGGGAAAATCAATCTATGAAAAGGAAATGTTGGCTATTTTTCATGTTTTGGATCTTTGGCGCTCGTATCTATTGGGGAAACGCTTCCAAATTAAGACAGATCATCAAAGTCTCAAGTATTTTCTGGAACAACACCTTTCCTCCCCCGAGCAATAAAAATGGGTGACTAAGCTCTTTGGATATGATTATGAGATCATTTACAAAAAATGAAAAGACAATGTGGTTGTTGATGCACTTTCCATAAAATATGAAGATGAAGGGTCCCTTTTTTCTCTCTCCTTCATTGTACCAGATTGGCTCCAAGCTGTTTGTTGAGAATGGCTACAAGCTCCCAAAAGTTCACAACTGATACAACAATTGCAGTCCAATTCTCTAGTCTCCCTAGGGTACTCTTGGCTCATTGATGAGCTTCGATACAAAGATCGTTTGTATTTAAGTACACAGTCAAAAATTAAATCCACAGTACTTTTTGAGCTTCATGCTACACCCACGGCTGGGCATTCAAGGTTTACCAAAACCTATGACCGAGTCAAACGTTATTTTTTCTAGGATGGTATGAAACAGGACATTCATAATTTTGTGGTTGAATGTGATGTGTGTCAATGCAACAAGGGTAAAAAATTCAAATTTCCTGGCACACTACAACTGCTTCTGATTCCACCTGCTATTTGGCGGGATATCTCTATGAATTTTATTGTAGGCTTACCTAAATCGGGCAATAAATCAGTCATCATGGTGGTAGTTGATCATCTTTCCAAGTATGCTCATTTTTTTTCTCTTCAACACCCGTTTACAGCATCCACTGTGGCTCAACTTTTCATGGATCAGGTCTTCAAGCTTCATGGCATGCCATATTCTATTGTTTCTGACTGCAACCCAACTTTCACCAACAATTTTTGGCAAGAACTGTTCAAGCTCCAAGGATCCCAATTGGATCTCAGCATAGCTTATCATCCCTAGACTGATGGTCAAACTGAAGTGGTCAACAAGTGTTAGGAAACATATTTGAGGTTTTTTGCATCGAAAAGGAAAAATCAGTGGGCTCAATGGTTACCACTAGTTGAATGGTGGTACAACACTTCTTACCATACAGCTACCCACATGACTCCTTTTGAAGCATTCTATGGACAAAAGCCACCTTCATCTCTCTCATATTTTCCAGGTGTCTCGAAGGTCCAAGCAGTTGACCAAACACTTATAGTTCAAAAGGCTATTCTCTGTACCCTCAAAGAGAATTTTTTCATGGCCCAGAGTCGCATGAAGAAACAAGCATATCAAGGTCGCTCTGAACATCAATTTGCAGAAGGGGATCAGGTGTTTATTCACCTACAACCTTATAAGCAAAATTCCCTCAAGGTTGGCCATTGTCAGAAACTGGCGCCCAAATTTTATGGTCCTTATACAGTTCTCAAGCATGTGAGACAAGTGGCCTATCAGTTAGCTTTGCCAAGTAATTCTAATCTCCATCCTGTTTTTCATGTTTCTTGCTTAAAGAAGGTGATTGGAACTAAGTACCAAACTCAAACCGACCTTCCTGAGTTGGATGAAGAAGGCTCCATTTGGATATATCCACAAGAATTTTTGGACCAGCGTGAGCGTCATCTGCGTCAGCCAACCATCAAGGAAGTGTTAGTCCAGTGGAAAGATACAACTCCAACAGATGCTACTTGGGAACC
This sequence comes from Picea engelmannii, assembly GCA_009831015.1. Classification (NCBI taxonomy): domain Eukaryota; kingdom Viridiplantae; phylum Streptophyta; class Pinopsida; order Pinales; family Pinaceae; genus Picea; species Picea engelmannii. Next base: position 205,633 of record ML787488.1, read on the forward strand.
AGCTACTATTCTGCAGCAATTTCCTCATCTCAAGCCTTGAGGACAAGGTTGTTTTTAAGGGGGCAGACATGTTAGGGACCTAACCCCTCACATAGGTAGAATAATATATTTCCATGTAATAAAGGTCAATATTAATAAGGTTTAGCAATAAGGAAGAATAAGTCCAATGTAAGAAGACCTAATAGAATCTTCCACTTCTAGAACGATCTTCCTCTAGATTGTTCTTTTGATAGACATATTTAGTATATATAGGAGTCGAGGGTATGAGAAGTTTTTTCTTGGATATTATTGTAATAGAGCTCTTCTCTGCTAAAGGTTGCCCCCTCAAAGAGGCAAGTGAACATTTCTCTCAGTAATCAAAGTGCTCTTTCTGGAGTTATTTTGTTATCATTTTGGTATAATCGTGGTGTTTCTCTGGTTATATTGTTGTTCATCTGCCATTTCTAGCTATTTATTTTTGTTCTACATTCTTTTTATATCTAGAATATTACATTCTTTTAGGGACTAACCACTTTGTCCACTTCTAACCCGCCTTGCTACAAATAGTAAATTATCCACTTCTAGTTGCAACTAATTTATTTTTAATCGTTTTCTTCTTGCAACCATTTAACCCATGACTAACCATTTTGACTATTCAACTTTCTTCTAGGAGATTCTAGAATAATTTGACATATTTGACCTTCTAGGGGTTTCTAGAGAATACATGAGGGTTCTCCATGTTGAAATAATGTAACTGCAAAGTGTATTCTAATTATTATAGTGGAATTATTCATTATATCAATCCCCTATTGCGGATTGATCATGTCGGCTATTGTAAAAGACCAAATCCCCATTTTCTTATTGGTCAAAACATAATTGTAATAGGAAAAATAAGAAGTCGACCCCAGAATATATTAAAGGTGGTTATAACCACCCAGATTGAGAAGTTGTCCCTGTCAGTGAAGAGACACTTCCAGACGTGCCAGAATTGTATAAATAAGGAGGCTAGTGCCTCACTTAGACACACACTCACTTGTTCATTGAGAGACAAGTTTCGGAGCTGCAGTTGGAGAAGAGAGAGAGAGAGAGAGAGAGAGAGAGAGGTGCATTCTTGGGAGAGGAATTTATGTATTTGTTTGAGTTATCTCTTGGCATTGTATTGGCTATCTATAATAAGGAAGTTTTGTTGGGTTTTCTCCTCCATGAGGGTTTCCCAGGATAAATGATGTGTCTCTTGTGATTGTGTATTTCTCAGTCATTCTATCTTATGCTATTATTATCTACTGAAATGAAAAGAAATCTAATAATAGCTTAAACCTTAACATGGTATCAGAGCTAAGTTGAAGAGAGCATCTTTCACAAGAGAAAGTGAAAAAAGTCATTGTTGTCGTACATGCAAATTAGGGATTTTTATTGAAGAAGTATTTCAGCCCCAAAACCATCTAGAAAAGTGTGCCCTTCCTCAAGGATCACTTTGGCATCCTCAGCACAAGTTTTCAGTGGCTAGATCTTCTTAAAAGTGAAACCCTAGTTTTCACAAAGTACCGAAAAACCAGAAAACCAGAGTACCAGAAGTACCAGAAAATCAGAAGCACCGGTCCAGAAATCCGTTGGTCAAGTTTGAAGGGGTAAAATTGGATTTTCATAAATCTGACTACACCAGCTTACTCGCCTCATCTCAGCGCATCTATCCCCTAGACTTGAATTTCAAAATTTTAAGTTTGAAAAATTAGGGTTTCCTCATAAAACCCTAAGTTGCAGTTGCAGTTGCAGTCTCAAAACCAGTTGCAGTATCAGTTGCAATTGCACCCATAGTACCAGTTGCAGTCACCCTTGAAGTTCTTAAGAGTTAGTGATCATTATCGTTGCTACAGATGGTGCCACTACCTACAAATGCTATCAGAGGTATGTACTCACATATGTTTAAATGGTTAAACTTTAAAGAGTATTTGCAGGTGAAGGGATCTCTTTCCATAGATCCGGAAGGATCTCAAGATCCAACACATTCAGAAGAATAATGCAACTCAGGTTTCATTATTCTGATATGCATATATTTGTTATGACATTATCTTGATTAGTGTTGCATGTTTAATCCATGATCAAATTATTAGATGGATTAAAGTAGATATCATAGAGTTTATTCTCTAACCTAAACTTATGTCAAGAGAGCATATTGTCCTAGTACAAAAGACAGGTTGAATAAAATACTTGTCATCTTGAGTGAAGGAGACTTGGAAGGAAAGTAGAAGCACACACACTCTCAAGGACAAGACTCTGGGTTCTAGGAGAAATCTCTTTTGTTAGTTCCAGATTGCCATGGAGGAATGTTTGATCACAACACTATGAGAGTGTTGACCTCATTTCGTATTGTATTCCTTACCT